>JAWWLR010000165.1:7015508-7036544 GCA_035041075.1 Acraspis erinacei | reverse complement strand
CCCAAAAAGGATGTACAAATTCTTGTTTTATAATTTTTAGAAAGTTCGAGTAAATTTTTTTTTCAATCGTAAGAAATGAAATTATTAAAATTAAAAATAAACAAATTAAATTTTTGGAAAAACGACAAAGAGATGAAAAAAAATGAAAAAACAAAAGTTGATGGGAATGTATTCGTTAAGGCCGAAGAAGCTTTAGCAAAAGAGAATTCACAATCACCAAATTCCAGGTGTCGATGCTTTGACCTTTTCTTTTGAATAATCTGTGCTCATATGTGGGGGAAATACAATGACCGAGCGCGTATCGCGTGGTAAATGCGAGAGAACCAACAGTCGCGTGCGATTTTTCAAAATATTATGCTAAAAAAATTGTTGAGAGAATTTTAAGGGGGGAGGGGGGATAAAAAAATTAATTTCCCACCTAAACTGAAACTTTTCCGCCGGCCCTGCATAGAAACAAATAGAATAGAAACAAATCGCTCAATTTTCACCCATAGAAATGAGTTTTAAGTTAAATAAAAAAATATTGAATCCAAAGTGGACTAGTTAAATTTATGGATAAGAAGTGGAACTTAAAGCAAAATAGTTCAATTTTTAAAGAAACAAATTAATTTTCAAATAAAAAAATTGATTTTTAACCAAAAATGGGAAATTTAAATTTTGAGTAAAAAATTTTATTTTGAATAAAGAAAACAAACGAATTTATAACGAAAAAGTAACATTTTCCAACAAAGATACGAATTTACGAACAAAAATACTAATATTCTTCCAAAAAAGACAAATTTTCCACAAAATACATGAATTTCCAACCACATACTTAAATTTTCAGAAAAATAAATAATTATAACCCACAAAAAAAGACAAAGTTTCACGAAAATATTTAAATTTTCAAACGAAAAATTTAATTTGAAATCAAATAATTTAATGGACTTGGAATGGAAGCTGAATCCTAGATACTTCCTTATGTCTTACGGTCCACATAAATTAAAATAAAATTGAGTCAAAAACCATTGTTTAACTCAAATTTGATTTTATTAAAAGCTCCGCTCTCAATCCTTAACGTTTCGGTACAATGCGTACATTTTTCAAAAGGTTTTAACCTGGATAATTATATTTTTTTACAAATTAGTGATGTTAATTAGAAAAATCATGATAAGTAATAACGCAGCTAAATATAAATTTACCTGAGTTATCGTAGTTAAAAGTAGTCAAAAAAGCCATCAGGAAAGTCGTAGAGTAAAAACAAAACATAATAGTATGTCATTGGAACGTCAAAAATATTGATAAGTCAAAATTTAAAAACGATAAAAATAAGTTATAATAAAGTCTGATAAAAAGCAAGTGAGACTTTAAACATTAAGGACTACATTTCAGAGAAAAAACTTTATTGTAGGTTAGGAAGGACGAACAGAAATTTTAATGAGCTTTTAATAAAATCAAATTTGAGTTATACAATGGTTTTTGACTCAATTTTATTTTAATTGATGTGGACCGTAAGACGTAAGGAAGAATCTAGGATTCAACATTCAGAAATTAACAAAATTATGATTTAACTTAAAAAAATGATAAGAATTTCTTTTAAATTAAAAAATAAATTTAACTTTGTTTTCATCCGTAAATAATGGACATTTTCAACCTTTGAAATTGAATTATTCTAAAGGAACGTTCGAAATACAAAGTAATTGAAAATAGGAATTTTTTTGCTACAAAAATTTTCAAAAAGTTCAACATTTCAAGCTCAGTTGAAAAAGAAGGATTTATATTTAACAATTGAATAATTTATTCAATCTCTCATGGTTTTAATTTTCGAATTATAAACTTTTATGGTAGACGCTAAATTCTCAATTTTTCCCTATTATCCGTGTTTTCGATTAACATTGAAATAGTTAATTTTCGAAAAGTACCTATTATTGACGATTTGAACATTTTTAATTTCTAAACAATTAAATGTACTTTAAGCAATATCAATTTTTAAGAGTTCAAGTGCCAAAAAGTTGTAATGCCTCAATATTTCATCATTAAATTTGTTGTTAATTTTAAATTAAGCGGGGCTTTGTTAAAGTTTCAAGTTCCTAAAGTATATAAATTTTACATTTTGACTGGTGAGAATAAATCTGAATTTATTATTTAATTTTTTTTTTTAAAGTAATAATTGACAACGCAGTCATAGTTTAACTTATATCAATACCAATTAATTATAGAAATTGGAAAAATAATGCCTACAAATTAGAGTAATATATATTGTCCCAATTGTGTAAGATATTAATGTTAATAGATGAAACTTTTATATTTATTTTCATACAATATTTTATTTTTTGGAAGGTTAATTGATGCCAAGCTGAGCGGAAGGTATAATGATCGTAAAGGACCAATCGAAGAACAATATTTATTAGGGCCTGTTTGGCCCATTGTTCACTGGCTTGAAGACCTTCTCGCATTCGGCACAAGGACCTGCTTGAGCAGAGGAGCTGCCTACAGTATGGGAGGTTGCTCCTTTAGGAAGATACGGGTCCATCCACACTGGTAAATTATGTGTTTCGTGATCCCAATGTTGTAGCAACCCACTCAAAATCGTATTTTCATGATTTTTTAGTGGATATAGAGCGCGCAGCGAGATCTTACCAAGAATTTTTTTACCCGATTTTTTTTTTGGACTTTTGGATAGCTCACCATAATAAATTCTTTGGCCGTCTATTAAAAATAATTCGGTTGATCCTGTTAGTCCTTTATCATTGATCGGATTGTCCAGATATGAAGAGTAGTCAGGATGCCGCATTTCATGTGGCTTCAAAACAGGAAAGTCTGCATCAGGGGCCAACTGTATTAACAAGCGCTCTTCTGGGGAAACTATTTTTGAGAACTCACGATAAGAAAGCGGCCACTTTATCGACTTTTGCATTCGATAATGTTTCATTATACGTCCTCTTTCAATAAAATTGGATCCCATAATCTTTATATAAACGTAGGCGGATGGTCCAAATGTATCTATGACTTTTGGAGGCACGGGTGTAGATACAACTAAACCAGTTGAAGTTCTCATTGCAGCTAGTTCATCAACAAAAAAAAGATATTTATTAATTTTTGTACACTGAAGGAATATATGTCAGAAGATTTCATTAAATGGGGCAAAACGGGTCGATCTTTTGTTAGCTTGTTACAATAAATTGCAAAAAGTGCAAAGAATATAACGAATATGCGTTTTTGAAACTATATTCCTGAACATATTAAAAAACTTAATAATAAATTATATATATATATATATATATATATATACTCACATACACCCAAACACACACACACACACATATATATATATATATATATATATATATATATATTATACTCACACCTTGGGTTGAGCGTGTATGAAAATGTCCCTGATTATTCATAGTTGAAAATGTAAATAGTTGATTACAAATTAATTTTCTTTTTATATATGAATATTTTTTACTGATAATGTAACTGTTCTTTTTTTGGTTAAAAATTTACCTTCTATAAGTTGAACATTCAAGCGCTTTATTGAAAATTCATGTATTTTGTTGAAAATTCGTCATTTCCACTATAAAATTAATCGTCTTCTTTTAAAGTTTATCTTTTGAATTGAGAAGAAAACTATATTGTTAAAAAAACGTATTTTTTAATTAAAGTAAAATACATAGTTAAAAAATTGCTTCTATCTTATTAGTAACGAATTTGAACAATATGTTACAAGATCATTTGGATGAAAATTTAACTTTTGGGATGAAAATGAAAGTTTTCGAGTGGAAAAATAACGTGAAAATATTTTTATGAAAATTTATCTATTGAGAAGAAGATTTCACTATTAGGTAGAATATTAAATTTTTTGCAGAAAAATTATATTAGAGTTTCAGTTTAAAAAAAGACTACGAAAAGAATTCAACAATATCGTGAAAGTTTCAACAGTAATATTTAAGTTGCCAGTGAAAAAAAAGAATGATCAACCAAAGAATAAAGCAAGGTTCAATAAATAGCTCACTTTACCAACAACTAGATAAATTTTCAATTAAAATTACGAATATTCAACAAAAAAATTAATTTTTATCGAAAGAGTATAAAATTTAAGAAGATAATTAAATTCTCATTAAAAAAAGTGTAGTTCTACAAATTTGAACCAAAAAAAATTTTTAATTCTTAACCGGAGATAGTTGAGTTCAAGAAAAAACGGCTTTTCAACATGATTTGAATTTTCAACTAAGAGCGATTTTTCTATAAAGGAAGAGACAATATTGCGAATAGGCTGTGGAATTTTCAAGAAAAAGGATAGACTTTTATCGATAATTAGAATAGTAAAATTTTCAGACAAAAGTATTAATTTTAAATAAAAAGCAAAAAAAAAAAGAATTTTCAACAAAATAGTTAAATGAATAATATGAGGTGACTTCTATCAATAAATAATCATTACCATTTTAATTTTATATTGAATTTTTTTTAATTGATCAAGCTCTCGAAAAAATTCCTGGATTATACCAGGTTTTCGGATAGTTTTTGAGAAAAATCATAAAATTTGCTTAGTGAAAATATATGAATTATTCGGGTTATTTAGGGAATATTTTGATTAAAAGAATAAGATAGAAAAACAATAAATATCAAATAGAAGGATTCGATAAAAAACGCATATGTGTAACATTTACAAGTTCATTAGAAGAATGTCAAGGCAATATTGTCAATCTTTGAAGTATGATAAGTCAGCGTCAAAATGTAAAGATTAGAATTATTTACACAGTTTATTTGTTTCATCTTACTTCCTTATAAACGAACGCGATTGTGTGTCTTTTCCAGCTGTGTTGAAACAAAAATAAGGGCATATTTTAAGATTTAATTCCCATACCTCGTAATCATTTTAAAATTCAAAATACTGGGAATACTAACATCAATGGAAAAAGTAGGGCAATAGTATGATACTATGTTCCAATATTCAATCCAGAGTTTAGATATACCATATAATCCCCATACAATCTCATAGAAGTAGCAGAAATCTCTAGAAGTCCCTTAGAATTTCATTCTTTCGGAATAAATAATATAAAGTTGAAAAATTTAATGTAGAGTATTTCTTGTTTAACATATATTGTAATTATTGCAACACTTTTCATTTCTTTTAACAATTTGTATTTGTTTGAACAATTTTATCCCTCTAAATCTTAAAAAGTTATTCTTTTGTGCGCTTAATTACACAATTAACAAATTCCAAGAATACTTTTTTCTTGTTTAAGGGATTTGACATTTCATAAAGTATATGAATGAAACGTAACCTTCCCTATGAAAGGACGCAATTAAGTGACTATTAATTGTAGCAATAATTGTAAAAAGCTTTAAAAAAATATGTTGCTTTCAGGATCCGTTAATTGTAACCTTATTTTAGAAAATAACGAAATTGTACGATTTTAAGGGTAACATTTTTTTAACAGATATAAATTATTTAAATAATTACCAAATATGGTAAACAAGAAGTAATTCATTCGAAATTTATCAGCTTTATCCTAAAAGATAATAATGTTTCACGACTTTCAAGGTTAACAATTGATTGAACAAATGATAATAGTTTAAACAACTACAAAATTAATTTAAAAATACTTGGACACCCTTCAGTTCAGGATTAAAAATGATTCATGTTGAGAAAATTATGATAAATAGTATCTTCAGCAGGCATGTTAGAGAAAACTGCTATTTAGCATTATTTGGGGTATTTTACGGGCACCGCAAAAGGATGTAGGAAGGTTCAACCTTAAAATTTATTGGATGAAAAATATTTTTTTGAGAATTCTTTAAGAAGTTACTAACCTTTATTTCACAACAAGTTTATAGCATGTACTTCCTTTTTATAATTTTTTGCGGAACCAACCTTTTCCCTTTCTAAGCTCCGATTTATTTTGGAAAGCAAGAGTTCATGGATTAATACAGAACAAGATAGAATAAAAGTTAAAAATTCGGTTTTAAAGAAAAGTAACAAAATGGTAGAGATTTAAAAAAAAAAGTCGCAATTCGAATTCTTTGTATCACTCTAGGAAGACATCCTATCAGTTATATGAGTGCTGGACAACCACATGTGTAATATGTTTTCTTTAAGTTTTATTACAATTTAACATTCATATGTGCAGCAGTTATTGAAAAACTTGTCTTATTTTTCAAGAAATCGAAGTTTTTAAGTTCTCTTGATTTGCGAGGAAGGGATTAGAAATAAAATTAATAAATTCCTTATTATAATTCAAAACAGTTTTTTGTTTGTTTATTGTGAAGAAGTTTCTACGTATACCAAAATCTCTGTCTGTTTGTGGTCTCTAGCATGAAATCTGTATCCTATAAGTACTTTCGAAAGTGCTTACTATTTTGTTTCATGATTTAAAACTTTTATGTACGGCCATTTATAGTAATCGAAAAATCGAAAAATCGATCTTTATGGCTTTTTTGGATTAAAATAGAATTATCAGATTTATCTTCTACAGATTTGTCATGAATCTCTTTTTGCTGGGGTGCCTAGTTTTTGTTTCTAGTCGTAAAAAGAACATTAAAAATAAAAAAATTAAAGTTTTCGACAAACGGCAGAAGCTATGACAAAAATAAATAGACTAAAGTTGTTCTTCCAAAAAATAGCGAAAACGCATTCCAATTTGTCTTGAATAATTTTGGATACGATACGTAGTTTTTGTTTTAATCGTAAAAAATAACATTCACAATTAAGAAAATTAAACTTTTCGAAAGGCGACACAAAAGACTAACAAAATTAAAAGAGAAAAGTTGTTTAACCAAAAAATACCTACAAGTTTGTTATAAACTCTGCTTATAAAAATATATTAAAAGTAAAAAAATCCACTTTTTGGAAAAAGAACACAATATGCAATAAAATTGTATTTCACAACAGTTTTCGTCTAAATGAGATATAGGTTGAATATAAAAAACTTACATTTATGGAAAAACGACACAAGTTTCCGTAAAATGCTTAATAATCATTTTTATTTCAATAGAATGTGCATTTTTTGAAATGATAAGAACAATGCAACAAACATACTTTTGTTCCAATACTAAGACATATTTTGAATGATAATAATATAAACTTATTGAAATGATGTACGTTTTTGGAATGCCTAAAAAAATGTAATGCAAAATAAGAAGCAAATATTAAATTAATCCAACGCATACTCTCAAAAAGTGTTTGCTAAAAAATTTGTAGATCTTTCCTGGAGCATACATTTTGTCTTTTCATATTTTGTCGTATCTTCGACAGCTTCCCGCAAAATGAAATTTATGATTTTTCATTATTTTTTGGTTCAAAAGGCACATATGGCACATTATGTGTCGGTATATACAGGGTGTCTAAAAAATCCCGGGACGGTTGGATATTTCCTGAGGTAAAATATTTTTCAAAAAAGTGAAAGTCATTCCTCAAATAAATTTCAACTAGGAATTCAATGGTGACCTTCATTTTGACTTTGAAGTTGACCTTAATGGCTTTTTGAAGGTCAACTTTGTTTTCTTAAATGGAAACCCCCTTTTTTACACCTGAAATTGATAGAGCGGAAAATTCTGCGTTCAAGTTCCCAAGTCATGGGTAAATTGTAACGTTCAAGGTGAGTTAGAGGTTACTTGAAATTAAGAAAGTTTTCCAAGAGGTCAGTGTAATTCCTGAAGTAAACTTCAACGAGGAATTCAATAGTGACCTTCATTTTTACTTTGAAGTTGACCTTAATGGCTTTTTGAAGGTCAACTTTGTTTTCTTAAATGGAAACCCGCTTTTTACATCTGCAATCGATAGAGCGGAAAATTCTGCGTTCAGGTACGTACCCAAGTCATATGTCAATTGTAACTTTCAAATTCAGATAGAGGAAATTTTTCATTAAAAGTCCCATGTGTACTGGTGAGAGTTCTGTCCCTCCCCAAAGAGTTATACAGTCCTATACCGTTTTTCGATACCTAATTCAATACCTAAGGCGATACCATAAGTCCTATACCGTTTTTCCATACAAATATTACGAATCGAAACTAAATTTACGTATTACGAGTACATACTTACTATCTTTCGCTTTTTTGAATAATATTTTACCTGAGGAAATATCCAACCGTCCCGGGACTTTTTAGTCACCCTGTATGATTCAAAAGCATTTACTTTTCGTTGATACAAAATATACAGTTTAAAAAAAAATCATTTCTGATTGAAGCCCGCCTTGAGAAATATTATAATATTCAATATTCAATCAACCAAAATTCAATTTTATTATTATTCTAAGCGTAGTTTTGCACAAGCGGAACGTTTTTACCCTAAAGCCTTCAGGCAGAGCTAATATTATAGAGAATAACTTACTTTTTGATTGTAAAAAATATTTAGTTTTCAAACAAAACAAATTATTTCCAAGAGAATCCCGCCTTGAGAAAAATTATAATATTTAATATGCAATAACAAAAATGCAATTTTATCATTATTCTAAGTGTCGTTTTGCCAAAGCTAAACATTTCTATCCTAAAGTCTTCACGCAGAGATGATATGATCGAGAATCACTTACATTTTTTTGATAAAAAATAAGTAGATCTCAAAAAAAATACGTTATTTCTAATAGAATCTCGCCTTGATAAATATTATAATATTTAATATTCAATAAAGAAAAATGCAATTTCATCATTTTTCCAAACGTGGTATTGCACAAACGAGACGTTGTTGTCCCACAGTCTTCGTGCAGAGATCATATGATCGAGAAGAACTTAAATTTTGTCGATTAAAAAAGTGTAGTTTGCAAAAAATATTATTTCTAAGAAGAGCACGCGTTGAGGAATATTATAATATTTAATATTCAATCAACCTAAATTCAATTTTATGATGATTCTAAGTGTGGTATTGCACAAAGGAAACGTTTTTGTCGCAAAGTCTTCACGCAGAAATGATATGATCGAGAATCACTCACTTTCTGTTGGCAAAAGAATATGTAGTTTAAAAAAATATATTTCTGAGAGAAGCCCACCTTGGGAAATATTATAATATTTAATATTCATTCTCGTGTGGAAAAATTGAGAAGACCCCGCCAGGGCCCGTATGGATTGTCCTCAAGCCTTGTGGAATCCATGAGGGCAATCTAGGTCGTTTCCTCATGGAAACGACATGCTACTCCATAAGGGCCCAACATGGGTTTCCCTCATGGATTCCTTATGGTTGCCATCATGAACCCCTCTTGTTTTTTTGCCAATGCTGGCACCTGTACTGGCATATCTCTGGATGATAAAGCTATTTTGTACTGGACTGTTAGTGTTGGGTCAGCACTCGATATCGCTCCTGGAACAGTACTGTCCCAATAGGAAATTCAAATTAATCGCAGTATTGCTTCTGTGCTAACTAGTACCGTACTGCTATACTCTAATCACAAGAGAAAAAAAAGTATTAAAAAAAAATATATATTTTTTAATTGCGAGTATTTTGACTTCAAATATTAATAGTCCTGTTTAGAGTGAATACATATATTACATTATTTAACATTAAATTACAAATAAAATTTCTAACGCTGCGGGTTATCGAACCTACATATTTATACCTACTAAATCTATCGCCTAACAGTCGGGAGTGCTAGCCACTGCGCTAAACCGACAAGTTGAAACTCGGTGAAAAAGCCATCCTCATAAGGTGCATTTCAGAAAAGTTAAAGTGCCAAATTTTAAGCTATATTTTCCTAATTATTTATTATCATACGACGTTATGTAAATGTAAAATGCACGAACTGTTAACAGGAATATGAATAAAATAATTTTTAAATAAATAATTAAAATCGATTACGATTTTTCTTCGCGTAATATTTAATTTTTCCCCCACTGTAAAATGCTTTACAACTTTTTACAATGACAGGAAATATAATTTTTTATGAACATTTAAAGTTTTTAACGAGGGAACTCAGAAATTTGATCGTGAATATTGAAAATTTCTTAATAATAACATTTTTTAAACTTTCGTGTAAGGTTTGGTTTTTAGAGTTTTTATACTATTTCACAACGTTTAAGATTTACATAAAATGTTTTTTTTTAATTTACAATTTTTCATAAATATGGACATTAGAATTTTCTCTTTAAAAAAGCAGGAAAACGCTGTTTTCGGGACAGTTTTATTTACAGTTTTTAGAAATGTTAGAACGAATTAATCATACTTTTAAATGTATTTTGTATGTGCATTTTTAGGATATAAGATATTCACCCTTCCGACTTAGAAATTGTAATCGTTGATCCGTGATGGTAACCCAGCAGGTACCCCTGCAGGGGACCCTATGAAACATCCATATTGTCAGAGTTCGAATTTCAAAAAAGTGTCATCGAATTTTTGTCAGAAATGCATTTTTTCTAAGTCTGAAATCATGTAACCTTAAAGTTTGTGGTGTCAAAAAAATATTCACCCTTCAGACTTAGAAATTGTAATCGTTGATCCATGAGGGTAACCCAGCAGGGCCCCCTGCGAGGGTCCCTATGGAACATCCATATTGTCAGAGTTCGAATTTCAGGAAAGTGTCATCGAATTTTTGTCAGAAATTTATTTTTTGTAAGTCTGAAATCATGAAATCTTAAAGTTTGTGGTGTAAAAAAAATATTCACTCTCAGACTTAGAAACTTTAATCGTTGATCCGCGAGGGCAATCCAGCTGGGCCATTGCCGGGGGCCCTCGTGGAACATCCATGCTCTGAGAGTTTGAATTTCAAAAAAGTGTCATCCAGTTTTTGACAGAAATTCACTATTTGCAAGTCTGAACTCATGAAACCTTAAAATTAGTGGCGTTAAAAAAATATTCATCCTTCGGACTTAGAAATTGTAATCGTTGATCCGCGAGGGCAACCCAGCAGGGCCCTAGGCGGGGGCGCTCGTAGAATTTCCACGCGTGGAACATCCATGTGGGCCCCGCCGGGGGCCCTCATCTTAAGAGGGCTCAGCGGGACTTCCTCTACACGGGGTTATTCATTTCTTTTTGGTTAATAATTAAAGTATTTGGTTGAAAGTGAAACTGTTTTTGGTTCAACTTTAATTTTTATTGGTTTGAAAGTTTGACCTTTTGGTTTAGAAATTATGTTTTCAGTTAAAAAATTCAAGTACTTGTTTAAAATTTCACATTTTATGTTAAAATATCGTGTTTTTTTCTTGAAAATTCAACTATTTTGTCGAGCATTCATCTTTCTTAGTTGAAAATCGACTTTTGTTGAAGATTCGTCTTTTTGGGTTTTAAATTAAACTATTTTGCTGTTCAGTCAATATATGCCGACCTTCAAACTTACAAATATGATACCTAGAATGAAATTTATTTTTAAAAATGTATTCTTTTATTATTCCACTGTTTACATAGCATTTTGGCATTTAAAGTCTAATATTTAAAAAAATCTACATGCCATTTTGTTAATTTTAAAAACTTTAAAGATTTTCCGAAAAATTTCACAAAAGAACGATAAACCTCTCCAGAATAGTTATTGCGTCAATTGTTTTACAGGTTTAAAGAGAGAATTTGTGAATGTTTTTAACAAAAATAAACTTCAACATTCTTCTACGACTTAAGATTGCTTTAACATAATAATTTTTCTATCTTAAAAATATTGAATTTTTTTTGCGATCCTAACGAAAAATATAATTTTTTTATTTGGACACGTACTTCTTTAGACAACCACGATAATAAGATCTAAAACACTTTAACGTCAATAAGTTTCAATATTTCATTTATATAGTTTCTTTAATCATAATATTTCGTGAATAATAAACAACTATAAATTGCTCTTTACAAATGCTTATGTCAGGTTATATAATGGACGTTTTCATTTTACACGGAAATAGTTTTGGATCGACGCATATGCATAATTCATGTTCTGCATTAATCATTATGTGCGAAGCCTGAAGGAGCACACTCGCAGCGTTATAGTGATATGATTGACGAGGATAACGGTTATAATTTTTTCATATTTTATCTGTGTGAAATTAATATATAACATTCACTTTTCTGTTGAGCTCGACGACGGAAAATCAAAGGAAAATATTAGCTGAAATTCTAGTAGACAAGTATTCATACGTTTACCTAGTTATTAGGGTTTCGTAGCGTCGGGCAGATATCCGTATAGGTTAGTGAGTGAGAAGAACTCCAAATTCCGAACTGCCAACTGCGAATACCTAACTCCTAACTCCTAAAATGGGGAATGGGGAAAATGAGGGTAGGCGAAGTGGCAGGAGTCATGGAAATGAGGAGAGGGAAAGTAGGGAAAGTGAGAGGAGTGGAAACAGGGTAATTTAGGTGAATAAGAGAGTAGAGAAATTGAGAGGAAATGTGGGGGAAGCGAGGAGAAGGGGAAAAGAAGAGGAATAAGTGCGGGTAGGGAGGGTTAGCGACTATTGAAGTTTAGCAAGGGGTAGCAGAGGAGGAGAGGGGGGCGTAGGTAGAGGCATGAGGAGCCTACTTTGACTATTTTTTTTATTTCTGAATTAAATTTTAAATGTTAAATCTTGCAGAGTTTACAGTATTTCCCTTATTTCCTGTGCTTCAACGTTTGTTTTTCAAATTCCCTTTTCCACCTATTTTCTAAAAACTTCCACTCTTCCCCCATTTCTCTTTTAATACATGGTATTTCAAAATGAAATTGTTGCTTTTACATCTGCAAAATTATTCTATTCAAAAATATAATATACAGCCGCAAATAGTGGAGGTTTTTTTTAATATACAGAATTATCTATTCTTATTGATTAAACATTTTTAAATATGACTATTTTCAAACTAAACTATTTAGGATTTAATTCAAACTTTGAAGCTAAATGACGATCATTTTATAGTTTTACACTCAAAGCATTTTGATTTAAAAACAAAGTCTTACACTCGAATCCCGATTTAGTAACAGCGTCGGAAGTTGCATGCAAATAGCCTTGTTAATAAATCGGGGGAATATAAACCTAAACATTCGGGGCAGCCTGGACAGTTTCCAGCTGGAGGACATAATATTGCGCAATATACTCGACTGAGTACTTGCGCACTGCTGTCCTTTCGAGGTGAGAGTGGCAACCGACTCTCGTCCTGCGCCATGAGAAACTGCGTCAGCCAGCAGTTCTAGAATGAAAAACCCGGGGTTTATGAAATCGGGGTCCGAGTGTATTTCGAGAATATAACTGATGAGCAGCTAAAAACTGATCCCGGTGTTTTTCTGTAAAATAAAAACATTAAGGACCTTTTTCAGCGGTAACATCTTATTTTCATCTTATACGGTGAAAAAAAAATATTTTTGGACAGAAATATTTTTGTAAAAGAAATTATTGTACTAGTTATTGGGATTTTCAACAGATTATAAACTTAAAACGATATTGGAACGGGGCGCACAAAAATGTCGAAATCTATGAGACTCAAAACTTACCAGCGGTCCATGATAATTCGGTTTTGAGGTCTTTTTAAAGGCACTCTGAAGATTTTCCCGACACTGAAAAAGGTTTCACGGTTGTGACATGCGCTTGCTGTCTATTTTTCGATACAAATTTAGTAACTACTAAAAGATGAGAGAAAAGTGGTTAAGCAAACAACATGACACGGGGGTCGGGAAGCAAAAAAAAGTCTGCTTGAAACACCTAAGAAAAGTGAATGTTGCATGCTTTTTCGGGTACGTTGGAGTGTTCAAAAACCGTTGCGACAAACTCTGAACATATCCTGTTCGTGAGAATATCACTTTTATGTTCAGTCAAAAGTACCAATAATCGGTTTTTGGAGAATATCTCATCAGAGATGTATTTCATCATAAATGTTGTTGTTAAATGACTTGTAGAGAATTAAATTGCCTTTCGAACAAGTCCTGGAACTTTACAAAATATTAATTTTTTACCAAGATAGAGAGCATGTCAGTAGGCCATAAAAACCGAACATCGATTTTCGGGTATATCTCCTAAAGGATGTATCTTATCACTAAAGTACATCAAATATCATTTGTAGAAAATGTTACTGCCTTCAAAATGAGCCCTACAACTTAAAAAGAATGTTCAGTGGTTATCGAGATAGAGCGGATCTTAGTGAAGTCAATCAGAAATGTATTTTAGCCTCAATTGGATTATCAGAGTTGGTAGAGACCTCAATTACCTTCAAGTTGAGCCCTTGGACTTTTGAAAATGTTTAATAGCCACCGAGATAGAGCATCTGAACGTGGCCCGTTTTTGATCATTTTTCACGAAAATCGATGATATTTAGTTTTTCAAACATTTCTCATGCTTTAAGGTATTCAAAAAAAGCTGAATAAAATCTGAAAAAATTCTATTCATATGGAAATCATAGGCTGGCTCCACATATTTATTCAATTTTACTTCAATGATACTTTCAAATAATGCCATATATGAAAAAAGGAAGCATTTCAAGTTTGAAATATGAAGCGAAGAAAATTCGAAGACTGCATCTTTCAATCTCTATCATTAAGAAGAATCTGCAATTGAGTTGATATTGCGTCTGTTCCAAAATTTGAAGAATTCTCGATGAGCGGACTCTCGAGACTGTTCAGATAAAAATCCCAAACCATCTTACTTACTGAGTAATGCAAGCGATTGATTTACATACTTTAGCACGATGTGTATTTTCAATGTTTCTGTCACGTTCACTGATAGAAGATGTTTCGACAGATGATCAATGAGTATATCGATATCTTGGATAGAATCATTTCTCTTCGCTGAGAAGCAAGCTTTAACAATTTATTCCATCTTTCTGAGAGCAGATATGTAAGGTGCAGCAAGCGAGTGGATCAAGAACACCATATATTTTTTATCATTAAGGGTATCTCCATTTTGCAATAATTTTAGACACGAATTTCCTTCAAAGGTGCGGCCTGGTAGTTTTTGGAAATTCTTTTCAACTACTTAGGCTTACGAATGCTGCTTCTCGACTCCAAAAAGGTACCAAACCATTCCAGAAAAGATGATGGGATAAGACATTTATCGAGAACCAGCACAATGTTATTGTTTATTGTAATGAAATGGTGGGTGTTTTTTTAAATAAATATTTCCGGGTATTTGTTTGACTTTTCTATATTTACAAAAACACACAAATTTTACAAGATATGAAATGTAAGCTGAGTTAAGAACACAATAGTTTGAAATGAGATGTAAGTTGAAAATCGGAAGATCGGCTGGGACGACGAGCTTCGAGACCGATCCTATACAGTTGAGAGTTGAAACTGTTATTCAAAAAAAGTAAAAAAAGAAAAGTGAAGAAGTTCGGAGGTAGCGAAACTGAAGATTCATTGTACATTGGTGGGGTCACTATACATATTCCGATTGGCTAATGAAACGAAGAGTCGGGTCCATCGGTAATTCCCATTTCAAGTGAAATTGCCTGGCACTAATCGCCTGGCACTAGGTCAAGAAAAGGGTGCGGATGGCTGGAACTAAGACGGCTATATACTACCATAGTAAAAACGGCCAGTTTCGAAAATTTGAAATTGTATGACAGTCCTAACTGCTCGATTGTAATTACTGTAAAAGACTTAGGATTTAAATATTAAAGGCACTGAAGGGACTTAAGGAACCTTCACTAAAGTACAGCTGCTTACCTTGAAATTTATGATTATGCCTATTCTAAACTGTAGGGTTATGGCATAATTGCCGTGTCGACGTTTTGTACAAATTCGTTGCAGAGAGTAAAAAATAAAAACCCATTGTAAAACTAAACTTTGTAAAGAAAAATAAAACTAAACTAAGAAATTCTAATTTCTATTTTCTTAAGAAGCAACAGTTATCTTCCTTGAAAAGAGGTTCATTTTTAACACTTGACACTGCTTAGAAAACTGTGGTTTACCACCAGAAGAAACAAATTTCTTATAATCTCTCTTCAAATCTCCATAATTTTTTTAAATTTATTTTTATATTCTCATGAGTTTCCTTGATATATGGTACAACGCAAATCATGATCAATTTTTTCACGCTGTTGAGTGAACTTTTCACTTCCACATTTCCCGAATCGATTTCCTTTTTCTTTGCAGGTATATTATCTAAAATCAATTCTTCTGATTTGATTTTGGCATTTAATCATTGTTTTAAACTTCACGAAACAGTCGGAAAAACACTTTTATGCAAAATTTAAAGTACATCTTTAGAACCGTACCTACTCTTTCTAGTTCCACTTTTCGGCACCAGTTGGCGAAATGGTAAAACACCATTCTCAATACAGTTTTTAAAATGCTTATATTAGATAACTTCATATCAGAAAATGTTTCTAATCAAATAAAAGTATAAAATTTTCATATCTTGAAAAAGCCAAAGTTAAACCATTAAAGTAGAACAATTTATATTTCTTGAATTGAAAATGGAAGTTTCAAAATATAAAAAAATTACTAAATATTTTTTTTAAATTAACTGCTTGGAATTTAACAATATTTGACTGTTAATGCAAATCTGAAGGATTCTCAAATTAATTTCACGATCATAATTAAGCCTTTTTTAATTTATAAATTTTATGGAAATTGAAAAAGTCATAGGATACTCACAATATTCAAAAAGTTGCAAAAAAAATGTTTTCCGATACATTTATCAGCCTAATCGAAATGTTTCAATAGGTATTAGATATATTAATTAGGATAGTGGGGCCAAATGAGGTTTCCGTGAACAAATGAACTTGCAGCTCAAACTGTTCGACCTATTTTGAATTTTTTTTTAAATTAAGTAGCGGCCTGACCAAGTACTTTCTCTGTATCAGTTGGTTAAAATCTGTCCGTTATTAGTGAAGACAAGATAAAACGTCGTCCACGTACCTGTTACTCCATTTATAACTAGTCAATAAGGAATATTAGTATAAAGAGATTTTACATCTAAGAAAAAGATTTCAAAATCATCTGGGATTTGATATTTGTTGATACTATGAACAAAATTTCAACTGCCTTTGACGTGTCTAAATATTTGTACTAAAATTTGTTTAATTAAGTTGCTCAGATATTTCGAGATGTTGTATAGAGGTGAATCTACAAAAGAAATGACCGGTCTTAAGGGATAGTCCGTTTTGAGGATTTTTGGAATACCGTAATATTTAGGTCGGTGGACATTAGTAAATTTTAGTATCCTTGAATTGTCAGAATTGATAAAACCTAGTAACAAGCTTTTATAAACCATATTGTTAAGATCACATTGGATTTTATTTGAGACTTTTATTTACAATTCAGAAATTAGAGATTTTTCTCCCTTAAAGGTTTAACTTTGACATTGTCAATGTATGAAAATTTTATAATTTTATTTGATTTGAAATGTTTTTTTAAAAACTGTATAGAAATATTGCTTCACATTAAAATACGCTGGAAAAAGTTCGTCATTTTTTTATTTTACAGAAAAACACCGGGATTATTTTGTTGCTGCTCATTTGTTATGTTCTCGAAATACACTCGGACCCTATTTTCTTTAACCCCGGTTTTGTAATTCCTAAAGTTCCTGGAAAACGCAGTTTCTCATGTGGCAGGACGAGAGACCGTTGTAACACTCACCTCGGACGGACCGTAGTGCACAAGTACTCAGTCGAGTATATTGCGAATATTATACCGAAACGCGGAAAAATGTCCAAAAATGAGCAAGTTGAGGAATTTACTACAATGAATATGAAAATGTGTCGTTTGACGAGCCGCACAACTTTTATTCCGAACTTTTCTTGTATCAAATAGATAGTTTTTCTACTAAATATTAAAAACCGGAAATTTTCACGTTATCGAAATCAATGATTTTTAAAACTAAACTCGCGAAAACTCGACTTGTGGTCGAGAAAATGATCTCGGTTTTTCCCAACTAGTAAAAGCTCTACCGATGCCAAACATCTTTTAAAAATATATGTTTTTCATGATATTTAAAACATGAAAATTATTGAAAACCATTACCATCAGGAATCGTTTTCTCAGACTTTGACGGAAAAAAGTCTGCAGGGAAGTTTCGCGGACGGTAAACTTTCAGTGGCAAAGTTCCTCCTTGATGTTTAAGGAAAACTTGGACCAAATTTTAACCAAATCGTTCCGTTTGTTTAAAAGATCCAAACGATTTTTTATAGCCGAGCGCGCATTCGACTATAGTCGACCGGCGCCCTCGTACCGACCACAGTGGTCTAGAATAGGAATTATTATTATATTTTATTCAAAACTTTTACTTGGGTGAACCCGGTTATACAGCATTACGGACTAAGTCAAGTGACTGATGAGATCAGGATGTTATAAGTTAATTCAATACGATGCTTGAAACCTACTGCGATGGTGCTGTAGGTATACAATTAAGAGTGGCGGCGAGTGACGAGCTGCTATCTGCGACTCCACAGGTTTTTAATCTCTTGCTTCCTGATGGTCAAGAAAATTTCTTACAATGCGACAGTTGTTTTAAAATCCCGCATTCTGAGCTGCAGCTAATACCCTACTGACTCCTAAATGTTCAAGATGTTCACTGCATCTTGCGTGGACATTGTCTGTAGCTGTTAAGCACCATTGGATGAATAGATGAATGATTTATATTCCTCCATATGGTATTTTCGTCATGCCTGAACTCGCTATGCTCGTGAATCTTGGTTGTATAGGTTGACTGCAAATTTCGGTGAAGTGGACAAGCAATGTCGATTATGTATACTCTTTAACCTTTTTTTCTCGCATCACGATATCAGGTCGATTGGATGTATCTATAGAAAGGCGTCCATTCTTTTAAGAGTCCTAGTTTTGATGTTTATGTTAAAATGGTCTCGGAGCTGTAAAACTTGTGAGCCACACAGTTTTTTGACATCTACAACGTCCCTGTACCCTAAATGTCGTGGTAGAAGTAACCTTTCAATCGCTGAATTTTTGTTGTGCATTCGGTGCTTCGTCATTTCTACGCGGACGATTCTGTTTAACTTCCCGGTAAGAAGGCTTGCATTAAAAAGTTTTGAAAAATTTTATTCATCCAGTGTTAACGTGAGAAATATTAAATACTTCTGCATCCCGTTTTTGTTCTCCCGGTTTGAATCTCAACAGCAGTTGAAGTTATCTCTTAAATTGAATCCCTTTCTGTACCTAGCGCCGAAAATATTTTTCTGAATACTATAAAGCAACGAAGAAATAGAAATTTTTAAACTCCTTTTAATTTATCAAATTTCTCTACTTTTATTTACTGTTTTTCAAATAATGATGAGGTAATAAAGCTTGTTAGAACATAGCATCGTTCATTCTACGATGTCAGGATGAATTCCCACACAGAAGATTCTGGTGAAACACAATATTTTTGAATTTTTTATCATTGTTTTATATTGTTTTAATTGATAATATTTAAACAAAGTGAAAATTTCAGGATAAAGAGATGTATTCTATTATTATTAACACTTTTTTTTAATTGATGAATTTTTTCATTATACATATTTCATACTATTTGGAGTTGAATTAAAAAATGTTGTCAGTTGTGCCGTATCTCATTCCATTTAAGAGATACGTTATATTAATTCTAATTTTAAACATTTAAAACAAAAGTTAGATATCTGATGTAATAAAAACCCGTAGATTCCGAATTATTATGTTTTAGGCTGGTAACTTTGAAATTAAAAAAATTTATTTATAAACTTTAATCCGAACGCTTAAGGTGCTTCCTCAGGCTTGAATATTTTCCCACGTATTGCTCTGCCAAGCTTTGGTCCTACAAGTATGAATTGTTTGATATCATACTTTAACCACAGAACATAAATGTTAAAATACAGAACGAAAAAGAGAGCTTTTTTCGAAAAATGGTCTGGTTCTTGTTTTATTGCAATTAATTGAAAATGTATGCATTTTATGCGCCTGGGAAGTAGAAAAACCACCACCATGGGTGTATCTAAGGCGAACAGAATATAGGGTTGGATTATATTGAAATGAAGCGACAAGTGGTCGAGAGTGTTCTTGTTTCGAGGATACTTTAAACATCGTAAAACTCCAGGCTCGAGCCCAGAACTGAGATTGATTGCCTGTCATGTCTCACTCAACTTTGCTTTTGTTAGAGAGATAAGAGCTGGGTACGAGAAATAAAAAATGATTAAAAGATTAAAGAATTTAATTTCAATATTCTGCATTAGATGCATTAGATAACGATCGGTTAATCCGTTCAATTTCTGTTGACAGTTTTCGTAATTTCTGCTCTCTTCCGAGCTCTCTTCTCAGATTATACGACAGAAAATACTCAGAGAAAGATGCTTCGTATTCTCGAATCGGAAAAGTGTGGATTGCAAGTTCTTTCATTTTCAAGATTACACTTGAAGGGTATGCAATTCACAGCCTTTTCTTCAGCAATTCCTTTTGCAGCATTTTCAACCGAAAACTCTGCAATCATAGGCAATGTTCACTTTTTCTGTCTTTGTTTTTTGAATATTTGTTTCAAATAGAACTGCTTGCTTTGTCATGAATTTCCTGTTGCTAAGGATTGATGTACTATTTTGTATCAAACAAGATAGTTACATTTTAAACCTAAGAGATTAATTATTATGAAATTAACGTGTGAAGCTGAAAACATGAATTTTCAACAAAACAGTCCCATATTCAACCAAATAGTTGAATATTCAACCAAAAAGATGATATGTTAACCAAGACGATTTGATTATTACAAAAAAATGCAAATTTTCAAATAAATAGTGTAAGTTTCTATATTCAAAAAAGATAAATTGTCAACAAAAAATGGAATAGTTACTTTTTTTAAAGAAGCTAAATTTTCGTGAAAACAAAAAATATACTTTTTCAACAAAATTGTTAAAACTATGAAGCTATAAAGGCGAATTATCTTCAAAACGTTAAAATTTTCAACCTGAAATTATAACATTCTAACAAAAAAGTTAATTTTCTACCAAGTAGTTAAGTAGTTTTACTTTTAAATAACTACAAAGGACCTCGCACCAAATGTACAGTAAAATGGCCACCAGTGAAAAATTCTAAAAAAATTTTTTTTTTGTATTTTCGAACCTGCAAAGCAATAATTCGAAGGAAAGAAGTAAGAAAAATGGACAGTTTTTTACAAACAATTGTCAAAGTTTCAATTTTTACATGTATTTTAATACAAAAATGCTGATTTTCGTGAAAAGTTTTTTTTTCTCCTAAACTAATAGTTGGATTTGGTTCAAACTTGCACATTTTT
>JAWWLR010000165.1:6982216-6992558 GCA_035041075.1 Acraspis erinacei | reverse complement strand
TCCTTTTACAGTTGAGGAGAAGGCTTCGCAGAATCGCCCCAGTAGATATAGGCCGTATGAGTGCGGCGTCCTGATGATTGAAATTTGGTAGTTACATTTTCCTTCTGCCTCGTTTTTCATCAGACGATTGTAAAAAAAGAAATTTCCTTTCAGAACAGGCTTTGCATATAAAAAGGAAGCTCACAGAAAAGGCGATAAAATTAGACGCCACGCTGAAAATAATTTTAAAGCGTAAAAATACTAACATTGTTTGAAAATTGAAAACAAAACACTCACACAATTTCTCGAAGATTGTCACATTTACCTTTTTGGTCGTGGCGCTACACTCACATGGCCAAAACGTGGAGTTTCACAAGGGTTTAAAAGGTTATTGCGAAAAGATGTTGCCCTCGCATGAGCGTATAAACGAATGATCAGCCGCCGGCACAGACTTTCCCACCTTTTCCTAAATTCCCGCGGAAAATAAAGCCACTAGTTCGATCCCAATTATCATTGGTTTAATTTCCACCGGAACTTCGAATTAGCTCTGCTTTGCGCGAAATATTCGCGCATACTTGCGCATAGAGACATGGAGATCAAAATTTATTCCGGCGGAATATTTGAAGTAATGATTTTCCTACAGCGTGGCGCTTGTACCATGAACAAGTGATTCACGATAGAAAGTATTTTCTTACTTTAAAATCCACCTTCTTTGTTAAAAATTCATCATTTTGTTGAAAACTTGACCCTTCTTTGAAAATGCAGCTATTTTATTAAAAATTCATTTTTCTGTGTTCAAAATTCAACGGATTGTTAAGGAACTTATCTTTTTGGCTTAAAAATGTAATAATTTTGTTGAAAAATAAACAATATTATTGAAAAGCCGTATTTTCGACGAATGGAAATATTTTCAAAAAGCATTTATAAAATAATAAATCTAGTTTTTATAGAAAATGTATAATAAAGGTTTTCAAATTAATTATTATGAAAAATAATGTGCAACATTTCATTGAAACTTTCGGTCGAAAGTTAAAAAAAAATATAAGTTTTTGAAACGATACATTGCTATACCTACTTTCCAAATTTGAATCAGTGAGATTTCACTACTTTTCAGTGAAAATATTTGTCTATTTCAATCAGAAACGTACTAAAACGTCACCATATTTAGTTTAAGAAAAATTCTCTATCAATTCTAAAAGGGTACTAAATATATATGTATTTAATTTTGCGTTATGATCTGTCGTTTTCCAGAGAAATGAATTTTTATGTAAAAACAGGACATTTTATTTCGCCTGCTTCTACGTTGTTCATTTGGAACCCACGAGGAAAAAACAAGTCGAAAATGCACGTTGATATTCGGACTTACTTTTGTTTAACCACTGCTAATATCCATATGCTGGTAATTTAAACATAAACAAATATTTTTTCTCCGTAAAAGAAATATTTATGCTATTAGTGATATATTATTACAAAATCTTCACAATATTTACTCAGATTTATAATCAGAAACATACTGAAAAACTTTCACCTGAACAATTCCAAAACTTAGCAGAGTAAAACTTCATTTTCACAATTCATTGATGTGCGAAAGCGAAGAAGGTGAAGTAATTATAAAGTAAAATTGTATTAAAAAATATCACGGTAAAAGTATTAATAATTTATTTTTGTGAAAGTATATTACACAATTTTTTTAATTTGTAAACTTGGTTCCTAGTATGTTTTCAATTAATATATGTTCTGCTTTCAAAATTGTATATCTACTTTATTAATTACTCTATTCTTCCAAATTGACGAGATTTAGAAGCAGTCCTCGTTTACGATGAAAAACTGGCCTGTAACAGTTTCTTCTACTTTTCACGCATATCCTCCCCTATCTTCAATTTACGTCTTCTCTTCTGAAACACATACATGAAACCCATTCTTGGCCCATGCCACTTACACACATTCATCACACTTTCTATCGGTGAGGAACTGGTTCCTTCGTTTTGGAATAGAGGGGAAGGGGGAATCTTCCCTCTGGTTCACGACACTACCAGCGCCTCTCATCGCTGGTTCCCAAACTAAACCTACTCTCGACGTCTCATTCCCAGAGATGGGTAAGTTAATTACCCTAGGTAATTTACATAGTTTTTACGGTAAATTACTAAGTATTTTACGTGCCTAGTTTCTTACACGATGTAAATTACGCGTATATGGGACTTTAAGTTCTGCGGTTTCCGTTTCCCTCCACAAACATTAGTTCTAAAACGTTTTGCAAACATTCCTTGAAATAAATTTTAAAAATCGAATAGGTACATAAATTTATTATAATGAAGTTGGTTTATCAGTGTATATTTCATTGTTAAATTTTTTTTATCTACTGTTCTACTGGATTTTAGGTGTTTTTTTCTACTGGTCAAAAATAAATATTTTTTTAATATTCAAGTTTTCAAATTCAGTATTAAAAAAATATTGTTTTTTAATCAGTAGGCAAACACATTTAACATCAAAGTATTTTTTAAGTATTAAATTAACCAATATTTCATAATAACAATCATGAAAAATAAATATAAATGTCAAATATCAACGCAAAATACGAAGACTTCTTGGGTTTGAATAATTCACCGGTATCCCTAAAAAATTATATTAAAGTCCATTTCAATGAAAAAAACTCTTACAAATGTCAGTACCAGAAACAAATAAAAGTGAGGTTATGCACAGTTCTACAGGCCCGCTATCTTGGTACGTAATTTACCAGGTATTTTACCTGTTTTCTACGTAAAATACTTCACTCAGGTATTTTACGTAAAAAACATTCAGTTACGCGTAACTGCATATCCCTGATGACAGCGGGAATTTTAAATTTGTATAAAAATGCAATTTGTGGTTTCCTTTTTTCTTGTTTATTAACAATCCTAATGACTGAAGAATAAAATAGTGTAACTGTAATTTATATAAATAATTAATTTCTTCTTAAAATAATAAACGTGATTATGAAAGAGATAAAGTGTACCAGTGATAAAAATAGGTCGCTGTAAACTTGCTGATAAAAATTGATGATAATTTTGAAATTTTCCTCAAAGTTATTTATTGAAATATTTACTAGCGTACAAGAAAAATATGGAAAATATGACTTACGTAAAATCATATATAAAAGTTTGTCATTAAGACAACCGCAGGATTTCGCCGGGGACGGGTGCTAATCTGAAAACTGCACCTGATCTCAGCGAAATCGCGGTAAAATTTCAGCCATAAACACGTCTCACGACCGTGAGATAGGTGGTTACAGTCTGTTACGGAATCAATTTGACGATCCGGCAAAAAGTCTCGTGCATCCTAAGGACACGGAGCGACCCAAGGACGGCCGCCTTCTGCATTTTCCCCGTAATTGTTTTCGTATATTGTTCACACGCAGGAATGCTTTTCAGGCTACTGACTAGTGAAAGCTTGGCACCTCCAAGAGTGCCGATGATAATGACGATTAATTTAACAGAATATTCCGGGTACAATCATCGCAACTCCCTTACCTCTCTTTCTTTTCATTCTCCTTGGCTATGATGTTTTTGTCAGCTGGTGCCGAAAATTCGATAACGAACATGGTTCGCTTCTCGAAGTCAAGGAGAACTATGTCAGGCCTCGAGTGTGCAACAGAAACAATTGTCGAGAATATAAAGTTCCAGTATATGCGTCACTTTTCATCCGCGACAATTGACTATAATAAATTATCTATAATAACTTATCTATAATAACTTATATATAATAACTTATCTATCCATTATAACTTATCTATAATAACTTGGCTCAAAATGTGGCGACGGTATGTTAAGGTGGAAATTACACCGTCTTGACATGCCAAAATGAAACCCTCCGTGCCCGACTTCAATCCGGGTGATTTAAGGAAAGAAAAAGTTAGCTCATACGAAATTGACTAGCGATAGAAGTCGAGCCTATTCGGTAGTGAGAGGCGACTCCCGAAAATTTGCCCCTCCACTAACAACTATACTCTCATTCGTCGTATCTCAGGATCGCTCGACGCACGGTAAGCGGAGCCGCCCATGAGTTTGTAGTAGTGAGTGGTGGGAGATGTTTTCGGTGGTCCGAATCTTGCTACGAAGTGCTCTATGTACGGCTCAATAAAAAGCATTTTTCGTGATAAATTCTCCGTGAAATCAGCCACCCCCTCCTCACACTTTCATTTTTGAGATAAATGGACCCTATAGACTTCGAAATATTCGTTACATTTGAAAAGTGAATTGCAAGTTTCAAACTTATTTTTTTATAAGAATGAGATCAAAATCGAATCCCATTGGACCATTGGTCATGCAAATCGAAGATAGGAAAAGTTGGGAATGCCTGAGGAGCATCGTTTCCGCCGAACTCAAAAACTCTCATCAGATAAAATTGTGCCTCTCTACCGAGTAGAGGGCAATATTTTCTTTCAATGTCCTCTTGTATTTTTGCTTGCCTCTAAAATAAAAAGTGTAACAGTTACATTGAACCTACAAACAACTCTGAGTTTCGAAAAGACATTTGGAACCAGACCACGAGAGGAAAAGAAGAAACTCGCTATTTTCTTACTTATCAACACAAGCGTCTGCCTCTAAAGTGAAATTTTTCGTGATTCTGCGCGTGCACAGTGAATGCGTTCTGTCAGTATTCACATGCTGCTTCCCGCGTACCTGTTTGAGTTTTAATTCAAATCGTTGATTAAAAAAGCAAAAAATCGTTTAAACACACTTCGAATACTGTAAACCTAATGTAAACCAAACATGAGAAATTCGTTTGAATAAACTTCCATTAAAGTAAATAAGCAAATCAGATTTTTTAGTATCTGTTGGTAGGAAATGAATGTTCTTGGTTGAAAATTCATCTCTAAAACTCTATGGGTTGGCAATTTCAAAACTTATACATATTTTCAGAGGAAAAGCGAGATATAATAGCTAAATTAAACTTTTGTCACACTCTCATTCGTCTTGATTAACAAATTTAAAAAAATGGATGAAAGTAAGATTTTGCTAATTGAAAATGAAACTCCTTGGTTGAAAATTCAAAAACTTCGTTAAACAGAATAGCAATTAATAAATAGGTTATTCAATTTTGTTGCAGAATAATAAAAATGAAATCCTTTTTAAATATTAATGAAATGTAAGGTTAAATATTGATTTGACTGGATCCGAGTAAATGTCATTTTTCACGTTCAGCAGTTAGCAGCATAGCCACATGTCGAGAAAGTAAACTTAACCTACACCGTTCTCGTCATATTTTACCTCGGTATATTTAGCTAAAATTAAGCTCAAATACCCTGGAAACAAGTACAAAAGAGCAGTAATTCAAATTTTTAATTATATTTTTTGTCTCCAAAACAGTTTACCTAACAATATTCAACGTGTTTTAAAGCGGAAATAAGCCATTTTTAAAGCCCGCGAAAGGCCTTTTTACAAGATCCCATGTTTTTTAACAAGACTTTAAACATTGATAATTCAAATTTTAACCTTGAAAAGGCCCCTAAAAGAGGCATTATGTGAAAGAGAACATATTTATCTGCCAAAAAAAACAACTAATTTTAATGATTTTTAACCGGACTGATCCAGTAGCCGGATTATTTTAATGTGATTTGTTGCGATTTTTTCTTTTATAGTAGAAAATTAATCGTGATTACAAATTCGTCTTTATTAACTGAAAAATATTTCTTTCTACTAAAATATCAACCATTACATTTTTTTTGTGAATTCATTTTTTTTTCGTTCCAATATTTGTATGCGGTTATTGAAATAAATACCTGAACCTATTTCTAGTTTTTTCTTTTAAACTCTTTTACTTGGCGCAAGTGGACAAATTGCACAATATCACTTATAGATAAAAATGTTAAAATGCTTGCTTAATGTTCTACCAAACAATTGAATTTTCTTCCCAAAATTATGAAATTCCAACAAATGTTCATTTTCAAACTAATAGATCAATTTTCAGTTAAAAAAATTTATTTTCACTTAAAAAAGTGAAGCTTAAGGAAGCTGTTCCGTTTTCAATTAGGTAGTTTAACTTTTAGTCAAGGAGTTTCATTTTCAGTCAAAGTAAAATCTTATTCTTATTTTTTTATATTTTTTAATCTTGAGTAGAGGTATATCAGCAAACTAAATGAATGAAAGTATGACAAAAGTTTAATTTGGCTTCCAGGATTTGACAGTCTCATATTTTAATTTTTAATGGTTTCATTGATTTCATTTTCTTTATATAACCTGTTACTATAATCGTGAATTTTATTATTGAAAAGTTTAATCAATGTATAGGCTAAATTTGATCGGCGACAGGCGACGCGCCGGCGTGACGCCGGCCTAAATTTTCGGTAGCGGCGTGGCGGCGTTAATTTCGGCGCGTGTTTCTAAAGTGGGTTTTGAAATGTCTTTTTTTGTTTATAAATATGAAAAAGATAAAGAACAAAATTTATTTATAAAATTAAATAAGTATTTATTATTTATTCATTTAAAACTGTTAATACAAGGAACACTTAGAAGAAATGTTAAGCGATAAAATAGCTTAGGAAAGTAATAGAAATAAGTATTTATTATTTATTCATTTAAAACTATCATTGAAAGGAACACTCAGAAGAAATCATAAGCGATAAAATCGCTTAGGAATGCGATGGGAACTTCGATTTAATTCTTGAATGTATTCTTGATTTTGTTACCTTTTTGCCTCTAAACCCTTAGCACATTTATTCATCTTTATAAATTATTTTCTTTAAAAAATGTAGCTATCGTGAATAAAGATTATTTGGTCAACTTTGAGGCGATTTAAGGATGATCTCTTCACATTGAGGATTAGCCCTTCTACAGAAAAATTGCGTTTACTTGGTGTACTAGTTGCCGGAATAGACAAAACTCTCCTAGAAAAAAATGACAGCCACGTCATCTGCTTACTTATTTTTTTCCAAAATCCTAGGATATCTCCATTCTTCACAGATGATGGATTGAATACAGAGAAAAGGGAATTGCATTCTAGTTCAGTCGCAGTTAAACCATCATATTTGCCATCAAGTGAATGTTTCGCCGCAAGGGAAAGCATGTGATCTTCCGGGTTTGTTTGCAACGTTGAATTTGTTGCACAAGCATTAGGGCGCTTAGTCGAAAGTTCGGTTTGTAGAAAATAAAGTTGAACTTGATCTGACAAAAACTGTGCCTTAGTTGTACAGCGATCTTTTAGAGCAAGGTCGACTTCTTTTAGGTTTTGGGAACATGGATCTCAAAGCGCTCCTGCAATTTGTACGTCCGTAACGGGGAACCTGTAGTCAACGTTTTTTCGCATGTTTCTTTTGATTTCCGATAAGCAGGAGCCATCATTTGACTTGATTCCGATTCAATTTTTGCTCTTTCTAAACACTCAAGGCAGTAGACTTTTTCGGTGTCTACTATTTTTATTTTATTTTTCTCCTCATAAATCAAATTTCCAAAATGCTTCTACGCAAAAATTTGTTTTGTATTTGATTGGAGAAGACCAATGCTGAACTTATCTATCGGGGTTTGAAGGATTTTTGCTGTCATTATAGATTTTTCTTTCTAGTCAATCAGTAATCTAATCGATAACAAATACCGCCAGTAAGAACTAGAGACCAGTACACACTAACAAGAAATCTTACGTTGGTCATAAGTAGATCTGTATCGATTGAGAAAGTCAATACTTGCGAAAATTACGCGCGCAACTATATATTATACCATATGGTTACATTTAGTTTGCGCAAATTCGAGCATTTTTTTGCAGCCAACTTTAATCTGGAGTGGTGTCCCGGCGGGAATAAAAATCGGCGACGGCCTCGGCGTGGCGCGGCGGCGCAGACCTCTATCTATTAGCGATTCTTTCTCGCTTTTTCTCTGCAAATGCGTATAGATTTTGTAAATGGATTAATCCAAAATGAGAATTTTTCAACCAAATAGTTGATTATGTAATGAAACAGTTGCATTTCCAACAAATGGAGTTTTAAAAAACAAAATTTAAAAACTGAAAAACGTACGCTGGAAGCAGCACATGAATACTGGCAGAACGCATTGATTGCGCACGCGCGGAATGTGCGGCAGACCCTTGTCTTACCAACCCGCCTTCGAGTACGGAGTGACTGGTAGCTCCCGAAAGAAGGTCCTCAAGCGGAAGAGAGTAGGGATAGAGATTGGGAGTGACCGTCATCTGACCGATTTCATGACATTTGACCGTCACCTGACGGTCAGCATGACATCGGTGAAATCATTTAATTAAACCAAATTTGGTTGCATTTTTATTAAGATGAATGATCAGGTACGTTTATGATAAACGCATGAAGTTTTATTTTGCCAGCAAATATTAAATAAAAGTTTGTAATATAAAAAAGTACAGTTTCCTGCTAACATACCCTATAGAGTACTTAGTTATAATGGTTCTAATAAACGGAATAAATACTTAAAATAAAAAAGGCTGAATTTATAGGTGAATTTAGTCTCGACAGATATTAAATATATTAATTTTAGTATGAATGTAGTATCTATGTATTATGACATGCAGGATATTTGCTATATGTGTATAATACTTTAATATAGGCCGAATAGAATGATTAAATGTATATTTCCTTTAAAAATGGTCTGGCTTTCAACAAATATTCAGGTTAGGATTTACGAAATACCAGTTATTTCTACGTTATCTCCCTTAATTTGTACTTTTGCGATCAGAAAACCGTATGAAAATCATATCTGCTATATTTAAATATCCATTTTTTATTATAAATCATTGCAATACCGATTACCATGAAATTTCATGAAATCGGTCAGATGACAGAGTCGGTCAGCGTCAACTGCGGTCACTCCCCATCCCTAAGTAGGGAAGACCGAGAAGAAGAAGTGTGACAACCTGGATGCAGCGCGAAAATCAAACGGGGTGCAGTACGTGATCGCCGCAAATGTCAGCCCACGGTTTTATTTGAAGTTTTTCTCAGGACTAGGGTTTTTCTCTTCGGTTTTCTTACGGCTAAATGGGAAATACAAAGTCCTATTGAGCGAATGCCTGAGAATTGCAGCGACGCAACGGACCAAGGAAGAGGTTTAGCAGAAAATGAAGTAGAGAAAGCAGAGCAGAGCCTAAGGGGAAAGCATTAGATCCAGGGAAGATTGGCGCCATGTATGAATTTACTAGTATGTACTAATTGACTATTTTAAAAATTAATAATTAACCGATTATAAATCGTGCAAAATAAAATTTAATATAAAAATAAATGCCTAGTATATTATTTTAGCAGAGCCGAGGAGTTTAATTTAAATTGATTACTTACTATTTGTGAGAATCAATGTACGGCTATAGGAAAATTTTGGTTATATGAACATTCTACTCTCATTCACCCGTTTTAAGGACCTTGCGAACGATTCATAGAATTCATAAAATTTTGCATAATCAAACGCTAAACAATTCTATCGCTCCTCTTCCTCTTGAATTTGAAACCATTAGAATTTTTTTAAATCAAAATGAATAAAACAAGGGGAAACAATGGTTCGTTGGAAGAAGATTTAGAATGTAATGCCGCAATCTTTCCTGTAATTTTCGAAGATCACCGAATTCTGGAATCCTGATCCAAGCCCATTTTATAGGTTTCTTCTGTCTGTTAGGCATATCATAAAAAATTTTGTGCACAATCGGAACTAAAGTGAAATTTACAATTGTTATTCACAAAACAACACTTATAAATTATATGTCACTCTTCCCGAATTCACGTGACCGGTCAGAATCTGTGATGGCATGTTGAGTAAAAAATGCTACTGAACCAAAAAATATTAAAACACATTTAGTATTGATATATAAGGACCAATTATTATGATTTAGCAGAAAGACGATACTTCATATTATTCTAGTTCTCTGCTATTAACGATTCACGATCGGAGACAGGCTTCCGTAACATCGATTCAAGCACTCAGATACTTGCTGTTATTTCGAATTTAGGATTAAAAATAAAAAAATACTCGAGATAGCTGTACCGCGATAGCTGAAGGCCTTACTTTTGCGTGCGATTCGAGTTAGAATTATCGGTGATGCTGATGCGCTCTTGTAGAATAAGGAACTTCATGATATTGACGAACTATTGTTAGATTTGAATTCTGCGTTTTCGGGACATAAAGACCTTAGTCAACTGCAAGAAATGCTTTCCAATGTAGCCCGCAGTAAAAAGTTTTATTCGTCGCCTTAAAGACCGCGGAATGGGAGGTCGAGCATCGCGGAAGTCTAAATTACGATATCGCAAAGACGCCGTAACAACATGAACATTGGATATCGTAAAGTTGTCATACAGATGTCGTGACGATTTCGTAAAGACGTGGCCAAAGTTTGTACCCACTGGGTATGTGGATGGACCAATCGGTACATATCGGTCCATATGTGG
>JAWWLR010000165.1:6932445-6942906 GCA_035041075.1 Acraspis erinacei | reverse complement strand
CGAGCGTATTCGTTTCCCTGATCTAAACTATACCAACAATCGCGTCGAAAATGGCCTACTTTCCCGCAATTGTAGCACGTAATGGGTTCTCGATATTTGTAATTAAACTTTTGATAAACAGAATTTGCATCTGCGGAATCCTGAGCTCTTGGATCTACTTCACCTCCATTCTTCCTATATTTGTTTTGTTTGGTTTGGTCATTGTTTTTAATTTGACTTTTATTTGCTGATTTTAATTCTTGATTTTCGCCTAAATGACTGTTTTCTTCCGCGTTATATAAAAGCGCTGGTATTTGCGGAGAGTTTTTAATTTGTCGTATGTGTGTCTTTTCGAATAGCTGATTAATTACATTTAATAATTGACCAGCTGGGTTTTGATTTCTAAAACTATTATTATAATTGTTATTAAATTGTGGACTTCTTTGGTATCCAGAGTTGTTTTGATAATCATTATTTTTAACTCTTGGATTAAAAAATCTAGAATTTCCATTTGGAAATCTAGGCTGAAATTGTTGTCTCTTTTCTTGATTTTGGTATTTAGGTCTGAATTGTCTTTGTTGATTTTGATTATTATTTTGTTTTTGAACTTTATTCTCATTTTCATTTTCAATAATATTTTGATTTTTATGATTGCCTTGATCATTGTTACTTTTGTTATTTTTATTATCCTTGTTATCTAATATGCTTAATTGTTGTCCTCTAATTTTCGATTTTGACCATTCTATTTCCCATTCTCGCCCTAAGATTTCAAATTCTGAAAAATTCGAAAAAGAATTTCTTGAAATGTACACTTTATACTCAATTTTTAAATTTTCATAAGTCTTTCTCAATTGCCATTCTAGGCTTGGACGTGGCATTACCTTTTCAAATAATTGTTTAATTTCTGTGACAAAAGCATGAATGGCTTGGTTTTTTTTCTGATTACAAAATTTTATTCTATTTTTAATTATTTCAGTATATCTCTTATTTAAGTAAGTTTCTTTAAAATCTTCTATAAATTCATCTAAATATCGCCAATTATTTTTATTGACCTGAAACCAACCCAATGCCTCTTCCTCGAAAACAGCATCTAAATTTTCTAAAATGTCTTTTTCATTAATTTTATAACCTCTTTTAAATCTGATTAAATTATTTAAAAAATAAGTTGAACTACTTTCCGTATTATTTTTAAATTGAATTGGCCAATTAGACATAATTTGGAAAGGGGTTTGAATCATACCGAATGGAAAGAGAGTTGCAGGAATTCCATTCATAATATTTTCATTTATCTCTTCTCTTTCCCCCTCGGTCCCTCTACTCCTATCCATTCCACTTTGCGTTTTTGCTTCGTATCGTGGTAAACTTGAGTTTCTTCTAATTGATTGCCTGTATACCGGTTTTGGTAATGAGTATTTGTCCCCTTGACCGCTACCCCTATTTACTATTATGCTTTTTCTTGCACCTGCCAACGAGTGCCTTCGCTCATTAAAATCTAATTGTGTTTCTTGGAAATGAACCGCATTTTGCACATTTCTCCATTTATTAATTTGAGGAATTAAATTTTTACTTGAATTTAAAATTCTATCCATTTTATAATTTATTATTTTAATTTCATCTGACAGTTCTTTAATTTTAATTTTATCCCTTTTATTTTCTTCAAAATTTATCAATTCTTGTGCCTCATTCCAAAACTCATTAATGTTTTTCCAAGAAAGAATCAACTTCAAAAGTATTATTATTTATTCTCGTATTTTCTCTTTCATGTCTTTCTATTTGAATTCGTAGTTTTTCGCGACCTAATCCTGCTTTCTCTGCTCTTTCTCTATCTATTATATCTCTTTCTTCTCTAAGAGTTTCTTCTCCTTCTAACCGACTAGATTCTATACGTGCTTTCTCCCTTTCTAATCTTTCGAGTTCTTTTCTCTTGATTTCAATTTCTCTATCTATTCTATTCGTTTCTAATTTGTTAATTTCTGAATTTCTACTATTTTCGTATTCTATTCTCCAATTACCTAATGTATTCTCGGTATTTGGGGATAGTAAACCAACATCTTGTCTACGGGGTGTACTGTTTTGTCTGTGTGGGTTTGGCGTACTTTCTGTCTGGGTTTTTGTTAGCAATGTCGTTCTTGGAATCGCACCTGTCGCTTGACTTGGATGTACCCTCCTCGATTCTAAATCTGTATTTCGTACCGTTACGAATTCCAAATCTAAATTTCTTGGTAATTCTTCTCTTCTACTTTCATTTACTCTTTCGACCGATTGATTCATAATATTTTCATTTTCAAAACTACTCGCATTTGCTTGTGCGCTCTTTTCTTCAATTATAATTTGCAGAATTTCATTACTTTTCCTACTTTCTTTTGCATTTACTATCTGATTTGCCATCTTCGGAATAATTTTTATTTTTCCGGATCTTAAACGCATTCGATTTTACCTATTCTTTCTCTATCGACTAGCTCAGGGGTTTTACGGGCTGACTAAAAACCGGCGCGTTCACTTAAGTGAGCGCCTCGGTTTTTTCTACTTCGCGGTTGCGCGTGGCCTGACTGTATAGCGGACGTATCCACTGAGAGCGGAAGAGCTTGGGGTTGCTTGAGTGACATCACTGGTTCCTTCTTCGCGCCAATCTTATAATTGACGCCGCTTGGTTTCTATTTAGTATATTTTTCGTATTTTTACTTCAAACTTTTGCTATTTTTTGCTAACTTTCTTGTCTTTTCTATTCTATCTATTTTTCCTAGTTTTTTCCTGTCAATAAATTTTATTCTTCCGTTTTATTTTTCCAACATTAATTTCCGTTTTTGCGTACTCGTATCTTGTTTATGTTAGTTTACGATTTTTTGTTTAAACCCCTCACTTATCCAATCCTGCTACAAGGAGTACAGATAAGGCATTTATTTTTCAGGGTAATTTTTGTTTATTAAAGGTGGCAGAGCTTGCCAAAACCAGAAGTATACCAACTATCTATTAGCGGACATTTACCACAGTCTACCCGCACTTTTCGATCTAAATTAAATATCTACCCGCACTTTTTCTAAAAATCAATAAACAATAAATCAATCAAATCAATTCTCAAAGATTCCAATTTTAATTTTTCCTTCCAATGGCACACATGCACATTTAACATTGATTTTCAAAATTCATCATTAATTTTATTTTTTCTCGACTTAGGATTTTGAGGATTGTGGGTTTTTCAAGGAGGGCGCCAAATTTGTGAGGGATCTCGCAAATTAAAGGGCAGATGTAGGAATATGGATTGTCGAGAATTGGGGTGAAGTCAATGAGGTAGACAATATAAACAAAAAAGGGTTATTTAAACCAAACTTTCAAATGATTATCCGTATGGGGCATCTCTCAGAAGCCCGAACCGGTCGGCGAAGCCAAGAGCGAGCGAGTGAGGAGTGAGGATAGATAGAGATAAATTTTTTGTTAAATTTGAAAAGCAGCCAAATGAGAGTCAATGAGAGATCACAAAAAAGAAGGAAGAAATTAAACGAAAAAGTGGTAGACCGAGAAAATTAGTAACGTCAGAAGCAAACGAAACGAGTAAAACTATTAACGATGCGAGTCTTTCTAAAACGTTTCCACACTTCAGTAGACGGTACTCGTAATGTATTGGCTGAAAAAAAATAATCAAGAAGTAGAAAACATTGAACATGAAGTTTATCACGCTCTCTTAGCTAGAATCAACCAATAATTAATCAAGTATTTCACTCTACGTTTTGAACCTAACACCTCTTTCGTGCGTCACTCCTTACTTACACCACTCTATCGAAGCGGTCGAAGCAGCGATATAATGTCTCAGTTTCGCTTTGAATTTTGGTAGTTTTTGTTAAAACTAGCTGGCGCCCTTCTGGCGATTTGTTGGACACACCTACGAGCCCAACTCATATTTTAAAATCGTATAATTCACGAAAAATGCATAATTGGGCAAAAGACCGATTATAAATGACACCTGACGTAGGGCTCGAGTAACGCGTAAGGAAAGTTAGATAGAAATTGCAAGATTGGAATTAGTCAGAATTTTGTAAATTCCAATTTTGAAAAATCAAATAGAATTTTAAATATGGGGAAAAATAATTTTTAATATTATTTAATTGAAACAATGAAAGTTCCAATCATTAGTGAAAGTTGATGTTGTCGCCGAAACAATATATGGCAAGTCAGCACTCGACTATCTAAGTGAATAATAGCTTGAGTGTTGACAAATCCAGTTGATCAATAACTAAATTACGAATCAAGTAAATTGTAAATACAATAAAATTTAAAGACAGGGTGAAAAATAATAAAATGAGAGTTGTAAGAAACAACGAAATTACAATAAAGTTTTAAAGAAAATAAAATTTATTCTGATTTAATTAGTATTTTATGGCGGGAATAATATGTGCTTGTTCATCCTTTTTGAAGTTTCAAGAATTAATAAACAAAATAAGCAAAGACCTAATAAATAGTTAAAAGTAAAAAACACCACATGTTTGAATTCAACAAGGGGTCGGAGGTTGGTAAACAAGTAGACCAAATCAGTTAGTTAATTAAAATTAGGCTTTTTTAAAACTGGTATAATTTCTTAAAGTTTAGAATTTAAGAAGCAGTGTGTATCAAGAGGTCACCATTAAAGGGAAGCCATCTTCAAGTTCCTCGGAAAATGAAGAATTAATCGAAGATACAGAAATAGATGCAGCATTATTGGGAAATACAAAAGCGACTGTATAGAAACAAGATTTAGATTCCTCAATAGATATGCCTTTCTTCAGAAAAATTTCCACACACAAGTACTGCTGATTATGTTCCAATAAGAAAAATCTTATAATTGTTCCATTTGTCGCGCGTATAAAAGCATCTGACAAAAGAAGGATATTTATTCACAACGGAAACCGATGTTAAGGATCTCCTGTAATTAAAACCCGTTTCTTTGAAGAAGAACTGGAGTCTCTTCGGTGACATTCGAACAGGAGTGAGATAAAAACAGCAGAACTGATAAAGTCCATGGAAAACTTACCCCTTAAAAGCGATTCCACTGCCATAAATTAAATAAATTAAATATCTCTTTCTGAAAATAGGATGAAAGTATTTACAGGTTTAGCATGGAAACAGCTATCTAAATTATCCTATTGATTGATTTATATGTACACAAAGTTTCCACCCATAAAACAGTTCAATTTTTAAATTTAAGTATAAACGCTGCAATTTGGGATAACATTTTTACGCAGCATATATGTTATAACATTAAAAAACGTATTATATGTACACTATGACAAAACTTAGCCCCTCTTTGGTGAGATTTTTATTTCAGTCTAATAATAACATATGAAGAAGATTTCGTGACCAATTAAAAAAGATGTGACCCCTCATGTGACCATCGTTTTCTACTTTTTCTTTAAATAATTCATTTTGTATAAAATTATCTGAATACTAGTACTAATATCAAAGCAAAGCCTAAGAAAGTTAACAAATTATACATAGGAAAGGAGGCCAATGTACTTTCAGGCACCTGTCGCAAAATAAAAATTAAAAATTAAAAATGTCTAAATAATATCAATGCCGTAAATACTAAAGATTCACAGATACGCGTTGGTCATTTGGACCAAAGGTTTTGTACATTTTGAAATACAATATAAACTCGTGCACTGTTATCACTTTCGGGCTAGCTATTCTCAAGTAAGATATTTGTCTATATTAATACGGGCCTTTGCAGATATATGTGCCAGTTTCCCCTTTGTTACCAGCTTTCAAAAACCTCATCGGTGTAACTTACCAGCACGCGCCTAGTAACGATAGGCTTCTTTTTCGTTTGACCCATATGACCACCCCTAATTTTGTACCGAAATTACCTTCACCTTCAGCATACTGCTATTACTTGTAATTAATGTTTTAATACAATTGATAAACCCGAATTTTCAAGCGAAGAATACATTTTCTGAATTAAATACATATTTTGAGGTCATTAAAACCTACAGTTTTATTGATAAAATTATTTTCTTTCAATAAAGTATAAAATTGATGTATTATTAATACTATTTGAATAGCACCGTATACTTAAACTGATAAAAAAATCACACCATGATATGTTCCTTCAACTTAAGCTCTTGAATGTCACGTGATTCTCTCTTGTTACGACATAAACGAAAAATAAAGCGCATGTTTGGCTAATTAGTGACGGCACAGACAAAGTAGATTTAGTTTATGTTATTTACGGTTATTATTATTGCTTAGTAATCTGATAAAGGGTAGTATATATAATAGTGACTATATTCTAAATTTCTCAGTCGCTATTCACAAATTCTATACAGAAGAAATGAAGATCGCTAGCTGCATTATTATTCTTACGTTTGCGGTTTATGTGGATTTTGTTGGTAAGTGTAATTGAGATGAACATATGGACATATTCTATGTTTCAGTGTCGTTTTAGCGAGATCATATTACTTTCATAATTAGGTTCACCAGTAAAAGACAAAGACTAAACCCAAGAATAAAGTCAATTTGAATTCGATAATAAAAAAAAACTTTATATCGCAAATTTTGATACCAAATAAAATGAGACTTATAATTTTTATGCAAAAACGTTAGCAGCTTCATGCTCGCTTATGAAAATTAAATAATTTGAAAAAATCTGTAGGTTGTTCCTCATCGCATGTGGGACCATCACATGTATCACCACCTCATGTTGGTTCAAACCCAAGAAGTTATCAGAAATGTGAATGCATGAACATAGATGGCTACGATATATTAATGAAAAGAGATCCTGACACTAAAGAGATACTATATATTAGGCTTCGAGATGAAAATACCCAGTGGTTGACGAAAGAAACATACATGGTGCATGTGATTGTTCAAAATCCCAATTTGGAATTTGTTGCGTTTGCAAGTGCTAATACTGGACGCTGGCTCGCCCTCACAGCTATGAATGATTTTCATCGAAGGACTTTAAGAGTTAAGCAAGCGCCAGTATTTCGTATTGAAAATCCTATAAGTAAGTTAATAACCACTATCCATTTAATCACTGGTGCATACATGTGCCAAATATTCAATTCTATGTTAGGAAATTTCATTGATAGTTTGAGATTGTCCACGTACGCTGCCAAATAAATTAACCATCTCGAATACATTTCACACGAAACTCAGATAATTTCTTGCTTTTAAACTGTATCGGAATAATTGTCCAGTAAAAAGCTTCGTCTACTATGTAGTTGACGGCAGTGCGGACAACATGAAGGTGTGAATGAAACCTACATGGATATTGGGAGACTAGATTTTTAAAAACGTTGCACTAATTACAATCTCATTTTAAAAATAATTTAACTTATCTCAGACGAATGAAAAAATACTTTTCGTAACTGAGAATGAAGCACATGACACCAGCCAAAAAGTCGGCATATTCTCTATTATTTCAACTATAGTTATCAATTTGTGAGATAGGAATTTCTGTCCTGATATTTTATTCATGAAACCATTTTTTAAATTAAAGTTTGAAACATACTTTTACATTGGGGGCTAATTTTTAAATATTAAAATTTAAACTTAATTTCATGTTGAAATAAATTAAGCGTGCAGCTTATTTCTCATATTAGAAATTTTGTTAATACTTCAACCGCAATATTAATTGATTCCAATTTTTCGCCTTGATCGAAAATAACCGATAGTTGTTATTATGTGAAATTATTTATTTTCACTCATACTTTGCTGTTTTCCTGTTGCTGATAAGGACTTAGCAGACGACAGCTTCTATCTCTTTCTGTGTGTACTTTATGACATCATAAGGTATATCATGAGCAAAGATTTATCTTAAGATAAAGACAAACTGTGAAAATTATGTGCCAAATACATGAATTTAAGCAATATAATTATGTTTCATTTATTCAATATAAAGATAACGGGGGTTAGTCAAGCTAAATACAGGTAAAAGAATATTTGTAAATAACAGTATTTTTTAATAGGCAATTTTTTGAAAAGAATAAAAAATTAATTAACAATTTTTTCGATACTATTTCAATACATTTTTTTAACCTTGTTATTGCATATATATTATAAAATTATTTGATTAGATTTGTGGAATTGGTGTAGCCTATTTACAAGTTTCACAGTATGGCCTTCAGATTATTTAAATAAGTTGAAAATATTACACAATCGCTTTCTCTATTAAAATATTCTATTGGTACGTTTTTTATTTCTAAAACTTTCTGTTAAACAGGACGCACAGTTATAAGTGAATTTATACATTTTAACTTAGTTATTATTAGTTCATTAGTTTCAAATAATTAATAACTAATTTTAAACGAAAATTTCTTGAGATTGACCTGGTTCGAACTCAAACTTCTGTATGATTTTCAAACTTCTTGTGCAAATCAGAAACGTTCCGCGAAAACAGTGCCGAGCCAAACTGACTCGAACTCAGCCCAAGTGTTCGAAATTTGTAAGTTCGCGCCAAAAGGCGTTCCGTTCATTTCCAAAGTTGTGAAATACATGAACCGGAATTATCGTAACTCGGAATGACCGGAACATCAATCACAGAGCACCTTCGAAAAGACGAAAAAGTGCCTTCTTGCCGAAGGTGCTCTGTGATTGGTGTTCCGGTCACTCTGGGTTACGCCCATTCCGATTCATGTGTTTGACGACTTTGGAAATTAACGGAACGCCTTTTGGCGCAAACCTAAAAATTTCTAACACTTCGGCTGAGTTCAACTCAGTTCGGCTCCGTTCGGTGCGAGAATGACCCTGTTTCCACTGAAAGTTTCTGATTGGTCAACGCCTCACTCCGGCCATTCTGAGATCCGGCAGTTCTGGGGCATGTACTTAGTTTAAATGTCGAAGGCCATGACTAACCTAACATTTGGAAGTTGCATTAAGAAGTTATAATTTTAGTGTAAGTTACTAGTAAACACTGTAAATAAAAAAAGTTGAAAATTAGGGAAATATTATTCCAATTAGTTTGCTTATTAACAATTATTTAGCCAAATATCGCAGAGGAAACAAATGCTTTAACAGGTATTCAGGTGGCTGAAAACGCGGTTCAGCACTCCACAAATCTCAAAATGAGCCAAAACTTAGTCTCAAAATGATACATTCCCCGAGGTGCCCATATTTGCATCTAAATTCATAAGAATAAATATGAGACTGGAAATTCTCTGAAATTCTCATTGTGAAACTAATGAAATTTAAGGTGCGACAAATTTAACTCCAGCGTTTTTCTGTGATGTTGGGTTATTAATATCTTTAGCAATGCAAATTAACTTCTTGTGTTTCTGAATGTGTCTGAGTAGACTTAGATAGTGCTTAAATCCACTGGAAGTTACTTCCTTTTTATTCTTCTTTAGCTCAACCAAATTTTAACTCCTACTTCTAAAATGCAGACAACTTTTTAAGATTTACAGAACATTTTTTCAAAAACTTTGAACAAGGAAAGGAAGATAAATTCCAATTTTCCTAGCATATTGGTCTGTAATTCTCAATAAGCCTGAAAATTAATTTCATTTTTCTTCTGTAAGTATGTCTTTGTATTGATCCAACTTCTAATTTTGTAAAATCTACAGCTTCTAAGAACCAACAGAAACTTTATTAGAAAACTGCGAATAAAGAGTGAGCGATTATTTCTAATTTTCTTCTATCGGGCCATAAATATTTATATCTCTAAAGATTAGTTTTGATCTCAAAGCTTTCCTGTATATTGACCTAGTTCCAGCTTTCGCTACTGTAATATTTACAAAGTTTCTTTTTATACACATATTTCTATAGATTGACCTACCAACGAAACCCACTTGGAAATAAAGGGTGGAAGAGAAATTCGACTTATCCAACTTTCGTTTACTGTAGTAACCTGGGAATTTATTTGTATAATCGCCAGATCTACATGTATGTCGGTAAAAGGTAGTTTTCAGAGTCAGGGAATATGAATTGGAGATCAGAATTAAAGAATTAAAAAAATTCACTCTGAAGAAATTTCGTTAAATTGGGAGATTTCAATGAAATTTATAACGATGAGGTTATTTAATTCTTACAATGCGTGGTGATCTATCTTCCAAACTTCAACAAATTGGTTCAAAATTGAGGAAATTTTAATGAATTAGCAGATTTCTGTTATAGGAAAATGAACAATTTAATAAACTCTCACCTAAATTTACAGTTTACCGAAATTTTTAATAAAGTTATAACTGTTGCATCTACAAACAAAGAAAAAACTAAAGTTAAATTTTGTTGCATGTAAAATTTCCCGCTGTTAAACTTTACATGTTATTTGGCGAAAGTTTATCCTATGAAGGAATAAAAGCTGTCGTCTGCTATGGCGTCCTTAGCAGAAATGGGAAAACGGCTAAGTATGCGTGAATTCAAGATATATATATATATATATATCGAGAAACCCGATTTAAAACAACTACTACTGCGGTCACGCTGAAGTGAGCAAATTTCGGCAAAACATGTAGAATCAGTAACAGAAAACTGAAAACAAATCGGTTCTTACTGACATATCTCCTCCGAAATAAATTA
>JAWWLR010000165.1:6891854-6902866 GCA_035041075.1 Acraspis erinacei | reverse complement strand
TTTAACGCTATCAGCTTCAATAGAAACTACCAGAATAGTAATAAAAAAATTATGATAAAAAATTTTTTGCATCAAAACTTTCAAGATTTTTCGATGGCCTAAGACTTAAGAGCGTAGGCCAATAAAAAAGGGACCAACTAAACAAAACTAAAAGTTAAAAAAAAATTTGGTTTAAATTTAAAAACATGCGATTTTAAAATGAAAAAATCAGAATATACATAGTGTGATGAAACTTGTATTTTTCTGTAAGGATCACATACACCGTAAAAAATGTAAGAAGAGCCTATAGGGACTATATTCTCAGAACTGAGAACTTTACTTTGGTCATAAGGTACTTTGTCACCTTTTCGGTCCTCTAAATGTGCCCTTATATTTAGGAAAAGCCTATATCTATTCGATTAAATCAACAGCGTTTAAGCTAAAGGTATGGCGTTGCCAGCTTCATGTGAAATCAGCGCGCAATGAATTTTATATAAAAAATTGCAAAGCCAAAAATTTGGGACCTAGGGTTCTTTCCAGACCTCAATGAGCCCTTAATTTTGGTATGGTTCCGGAGTTGATTACAGCACTGGTTTCGGAGTTCTAGGTGCGGCGGTGCCAGCGTCACATGTGAAACCAGCGGGCGCATATTTTAAAGAAGAACTAAAAGGACGGTAGGATTGGCTTCAAACTTTCCTCATTTAAAGTAGAGAAATCCTAATACCAGCTACAGGTTCAACCTGGAGAGAAATTATAGATTTATTAACTTATTATTACTCTACCATTCTACTCATTGTCAGTGACCGAAGTTTAGGACACAGCAAATACGGTGTACAATGAGAAGCCCGACCGCATATAAAATTTCAATAAATCGACTTATAATTTCTTAACCAAAATCGAAGAAGAAAAAATTGGAAAAATTTTACATATTAAACTCCATAAGAAATAAAAATTACCAGAGCTTCTGCCCATTGACAGGGATGCCTCCCCCCTGAGACGTTGAGAAGGGGATTGTGTGTGACTTAAGTTATTTCTGTGGCCAGTCACATGGGTGCCTTCCCCCCATGACACGTTGGAAAAGGGGTCGTTTGTGACCTAAGTTTTTTCTGGAAACAGTCACAGGGTTGCCTTCTCGCCCCCCATGAAACGCTGACAAGGGTGTCGTGTGTACCTTGAGTTATTTCTGTTACCAGTCACATGGATGCCTTCCGCCCATGAGAAGTTGGGAAGGGGGTCGTGTGTGACTTGAGTTATTTCTGTGGCCAGTCACATGGGTGCCTTCCCCCTATGAGACGTTGGAAAGGGGTTCGTGTGTTCACTAAGTTATTTCTGTGGAATATCATAGGTGTGCCTTCCCGCCCCCCATTACACGTTGAAAAGTTGTGTGTGGCCTAAGCAACTCTACACTTCGTACCGACATTTCCCTTATTTTCTCGAAAACTGTCAGTCTTAGGGTAAAAACATATTCAACATAAAATATGTATTTTCAAAGGATCTACAACTTTTGTTTGGAGCTTTTTTGTAAATTTTCACTATTCCCTAAATAAACGCAAAGAAACATGATTTGTATGGGTTTTTCCTGGTTTTCACCATGCAAATCAAATTTGCGGGCATTCTTACTATCATATTCGTGATCAGCGCGTCAAAATACATAGGTATACAGAGTTTCGAATTAATCGGAGGTGAGCGCTTTTCGGAACTTTATCCGAAAGTATTATAGTATTAATGTTTTATAAAAATGTCAGCATCATATATGGGGCAGAATATGTGAAGTGTTTTCACCTAAAATTAATTTTATTTTAGATCGGGTTGAAACTTCGCTGAATTATAGTCCTAGTGGACCTACATTAATTCACCAAATCATAGGTTTATTTATCAACCGTTTTTCAATATGCAGAGGCCTGAAGTTTTTACTTTTTTACGCGTTTTTTACCTTCACGTTAGTGTAACTTCTTTAATGCTCATCCGATTGGACTTCTGTTACAGTATTTTAGAAAGCCCTTTTCATGTACTTTAAAAGCCCACTTTTTATTCTACAGGATTTCAAAGAGAATAAAGAAAGCTATTATTTGAAATAGAAAAAAATTTTAATATGTTTTTTTTCTTCAAAAAATCAATTTCAATTTTAATTTTCAAAAAAATATATATATATTTTTTTAAATATATCGTTATAATAGTCGCAAAGTACATGAACAGAGCTTTTCAAAACACTTTAATAAAAGTCCAATCGGATCATCCTAAAAGAATTTACACTAACGTGAAGGTGAACAAACGCGTGAAAAACTGAAAACTTCAGCCGCTGTATATTGACAACCGGTAGATAAACGAACCTATGGTTTCGTGGATTAATGTACTAGTGGCAATTCGCTTTAATTACATAAAAAATATATAGTTTTAAAATTTTTTTCTAGGTGTTCCAGAAACAAAGTTTTTATACTTCCAATCGCTTCGGGAGTCAAAGTAATTTTTTAAATAAAACATTCATGGTCCTCAGGACTCGGAGAAGTTATCTAGTAAATTTTAAATAAATCCTACTGTCCGTTAAATAACTACGATCATTAAATTTTTCTATGGGCTTCATGCGTTTCTACGGAGCTAGATATCATTTCAGCGGCCATTGTCTGCTAGCGGTCGGGTGTGGATGCTGGCTATTGTTAATTAATCATTGTAGCTTTTTGCTGTCAGGTTTTGTTAAGCGAACCCTAAGGAACATTTTTGATGGATTTATTTATTGCTCTCGAATGTTTAAACATTTTTTAACCATAGTAAAGTCGAAAAATACTACTTTTTGAAAAAATTGAATTACAAAAATTTGTTTTCAACAAATGTTTAGCGTACACAACATTTCTCTAAGTTGCAAACATTTTGTATGCATAGTAGATGTTTCTGTCGTTTATCAAATCCATTGAAGAATTTTTGTTAAAATTTTCATGTCACCCGCAAGTGTCTGCTAGCGGTCGGGTGGGGATGCGGGCTATTGTTAATAAATAATTGTAACTTTTTGCAGTCGTATTTTGTTAAGGGAACCCTACGGAACATTTTTCATGGATTTATTTATTGCTCACGAATGTTTAAACATTTTTTTCACCATGGTAAAGTCGAAAAATACTACTTTTCGAAAAAATTGATTTAAAACAATTTGTTTGCAGCAAATGTTTAGCGTAAACAACATTTATCTAAGTTTCAAACATTATTCGTGCTTCCTAGATGTTCCTATTGTTTATAAAATCCATTTACGAATTTTTGTTCAAATTTTCATGTCAGCAGCTATTGTCTACTAACCGTTGGCGAATGTTTAAAAATTTGTTAACCATGGTAAAGTCGAAAAATACTACTTTTCGAAAAAATTCAATTACAAAATTTTTTTGCAACAAATGTTTAGCGTAAAAAAAATTTATCTAAGTTGCAAACATTTTTTGTGCATCCTAGATGTTTTTGTTGTTTATGACATTCATTTAAGAATCTTTGTTCAAATTTTCATGTCAGCGGCAATTGTCTGCTAGCGGTCGCGTGTGGATGCTGGCTATTGTTAATAAATTATTGTAAATTTTGCAGTCGGATTTTGTAAAGGGAACCCCATGGAATATTTTTCATGAATTTATTTATTGCTCGCGAATGTTTAAACATCTTTTTTGCAATACCCACCTCGAAAGTGAGGACTTCCATGCCTCTAAACGATATGCAAAGAATTTGAATCCAACATACTGTGCGGGAGTAATCATGGCGCATGCGCACTTTGAAACATTTCTACTTTGCGAATCGATGCAATAGACGCGCATGCGCACTTCAGAACTTCAGAGATGCGTAACTTTGAACACCGGCAAAATAAAAATATTCTTTAAAAAATGTGTGTCTCGGGACGCACGGTAGAAGTGAAACTTCGAAAGAATATTTAAGTCGAATGAATTCATAGAATTCACGTAATTTATAGAATTCACGAAATTCAATATATTATTGGAATTCGTGGAATTCACCGAATTAAAGAAATGCATGGAATTCAATGAATACATTGCATTCAAGGAATTCACTTAAATCACGGATTTCACGAAATGAATGGAATTCCTGGAATTCATAAAGTTTACAGGATTCGCAGAATTCATATAATTTACGGAATTTACAGAATTCTTGAAATTTGTGGAATTCGCGGAATTTACGGATTTCATGGAACTTATGGAATTCGTGGAATTCCGTGAATTAATTAGAAAAGAAGTTAAAATAAGAAAGTGCTAAATAATTTTCTAGGTTGATTTTTGCAAAAAATAGCGTGTGATATACGTACACACAGGCGATTACTACTCATGTGATTGCAGCATTTGCCTTCAGCTCTTCGCGCTCGTCTTCGTTTTCGCACTCGCTTCGCTTGTGCGCTAACCTCCGACTAATGCTTCGAGCCTGCGGCTCATGCTGCAAGTTTCACACTCTTCGACAATCGCCTATTTTTCGCACTTGTATCACAAATAGCTATTTAACGATGGTAAAGTCGAAAAATACTAGTTTTCGAAAAAATTGAATGAAAACATTTTGTTCACAATAAATGTTTAGCGTAAACAACATTTATCTAAGTTGCAAACATTTTTTGTGCTTCCTAGATGTTTCTCTTGTTTATAAAATCCATTTAAGAATTTTTGTTCAAATTTTCATGTCAGCGGCGATTGTCTCCTAGCGGTCGGATGGGGATGGTGGCTATCCACGCCCGACTATCCACGAAACAACTAGGATGATAGCCAGCATCCACACCCGACCGCTAGCAGACAATGGCCGCTGACATGATACCTAGCTCTGTAGAAACGCATGAAGCCCATAGAAAAATGTAATGATCTTCGTTATTTAACGGACAGTAGGCTTTATTTAAAATTTACTAGATAACTTCTCTGAGTCTTGAGGACCGTGAATGTGTTATTTAAAAGAATTATTTTAAAAAATTACTTCGACTCCCGAAGCATTTGGAAATATAAAAACTTTGTTTCTGAAACATCTAGAAAAAAATAATAAACTATACATTTTTAATGAAATTAAACGGAATTGCCACTAGCAAAGCTTCAAAAATTGAGCAATAGTTTAAACTTGAGAATTGTTATAAATAGCAACGGCAAGATTTACCAGAATGTTCAACATTTGGACACAGCCGCGCGGGTGAGATGGGGGGCTCCAGCATACATTTCTGAGCGCCCGCGCCTATGGATTTGTCTGCTGGCTGCTGGCTCGCGGATGGCTAGCTTCACCACGATTTCAAAGAGTATAGAAAAAGCTATTTTTTGAAATAGAAAAAAATAATTCTAAATATGGCTTTTTTCAAAAAAATAAGTCCTAATAATAGTCTTAAATTACATGAAAAGAGCTCTCCAAAACACTATATTAAAAGTGCAATCGGATGATCATTAAAGAATTTACACTAACGTGAAGATAAGAAACGCGTAAAAAATTGAAAACTTCAGGCGCCTGTATATTGAAAACCGGTTGATAAATGAACATATGGTTTGGTGAATCAATCTAGGTCCACTAGGACTATAATTCAGCTAATTTTCAACCCGATATAAACAATATCAATTTTAAGTGGGAACACTTGACGTATTCTGCCCATACACAAACTGATACATATTTTTCTCATTCTGTAAAAAATGTACATGTTTCTTCTTTTTTTGCTATAACAAAATCGACATGCAGTTTTTCATAGGGAAAACTGCTGGGGTCGACGCGGGGTCTTTCTGTGTTCTATTGGCATACGTCCTACAGGGTGTTAGAGGCAAAAAAAAAACTTTTCAGTGACTTACAATTTAACCCTGCAGCGGTTTAGAAATTCCAGTATTAAAAAACTTGTTATTTAATCAAATCTATTTTTAGTCAGAAATCTCGTTTGAGTAGAAAGATGCAATTTGCTTTTGCAAATTGATTGATGCGCAACTCTCATTGTCGTGAAAAACGTGACGTAAGCGTCTTTTTAACTTTCACGGCAGCGCTTTACGTGCTCTTTTTTCTGGACAAGACACTAGATTTAAGCGGCTCATACAAGAAGTGGAACGAAAGAGTGCGAAAAAAGTCATTTTAAAAAAAAAAATTTGTTTTGTTTGCCAAAAATATAGCCATTTTTAGCATAAAATAACGAATAAGTAATAATAGAACATTCTGGAAAATATAAGCGATTTTAAATTACAAATGTAACTTGAAGTTTAGGCGCTGGTTTTCACTGAGAAATTCTGTAGTTTTTATCATAGTATTGGCCACAGAGATTTGTAACTTTAAATTCCACAGATGAATATTGCGTATATCTTATTTAGCCCACTAGTAGTATTAATTTAATTTTTCTGCCATGTGTTAAATGCTTCAGTTTGATCCTCAATATCGGACATCTTTCTAGTTGAAGTTTCAGACTAAAAAACAATGAAAAACGTTACTGGTAAAACTGAACTTATTTCTGTTCAGGGATACGGGTTTGACCAACATTATTCCTGTGACGTGTCACAGGGGTGCCTTCCCGCCCCAAGAATTGCTGGAAAGTGGTAGGGGTTCGAGAAACATTATTCCTGTGACGTGTCACAGGGGTGCCTTCCCATCCCTCACGAGGCGTTGGAAAAGGTTATGGGTTTGGCCAACATTAATTTGGTAATCAGTCACTTATATACATATAATTTTGCATTCTGTCACTTATACATAGTACGCATACATATACATATACATATAATACACGCATCATACGAAAATCACGCTGAGAGATTGGGTTTGAAGATTACATTTATACGAAGTGGTGAAAGTTTTTGGAATTGTTAGAAACGGCATGGTGCTTAATAAATCGACTTAGAAACATTCAAAATTAAAAGTAAAAAATGGAAAATATTCCGTTTTAACAAGGTCAAAACTGAAGTTAAAGTAAATTCAAAAATATCTATAGGTTTTTCATTTTTTTTCAATGACACGTGTTCATATATGACTCTTGATCAGTTTATCTGGAAACACGAGGTTCTCTGATTCACATCGTGAACGCTCGGTTATGCGAGGTAAGATCGGCGGATTCGACTAACCTCGGGAGATTATCGGAGCTACTCAGATCTTTTGACATAGTGATTTTCAATTTTCTCAACTAAAGCTTACAATTTTTTTTAGCGTATATTACAACAAATAAAAATATCTCTTATTTCTTTTCACTTCCTCATTGACTATATTAATTTGTAGAATATTTTTATGAACGTTACAAAAGTGGCATCGGTGCCTTCAGGCCAACCAAGAGGCAATCAGTCAAAGGGTTCCTTCCCGCCCCTTACGACGCAGTGGGGTGAAATGAAAAAACGGGGCTCAAAATAAATTGTAGGGCCAATTTTTGAATTCTGGTTTATTTAAACTTTTATTTAACTGCCAAAAGAGGAAAAATGTCGATTTTCACCGTTTTATTTATAGCCAAAATAATGGATTGTCAACCAATATTTGTACAAACTATGAGTAAAAGTTTTTTATCGGCAGGTATGAACAACCGAAGATAGTTTTTTCTTCGAATTGTCAACAGGCTATCTTGCCAGTGCAATATAGTAATAAAATTTTTTCTTCTGATGTTTTTTTGCTGAATTTTTAAATAAATGATGATTATCGATATTTACTGAACTAACCTGAATTCCTGAACTAACAGAAAAGATTACAGGTGTTGATATTTATATCTATACAAATGATTCTACATTTTGTCATCCGTGCACAAAACTCTTTTTGCACGGTGGGAAAATCATTGAGTTCTTTTTAATTCCACTTGGTCAATTAGCAACCAGCACTGATCCTACTTATAAATTACTGATCTCATCTGATGCGTACTTGTCTTATTAAAAAACAAATTGAAAACATATGTATTGATACTGTCCTTGACCCGGAGGCTCTCGAGCTCCTGGTTGTAGATTAACCACTCCGAAATTAACTTTATCATTAATTACTTAATTATTTAAGCTATTTATATACTATCTGGCCAGTGAAGTGTAGTAATAAAAATTTGTCTTGTGATATTTTGTTGCTTATTTTTTTAAACAAATGATGATTATCGATATTTATTTTAAAAAACAGAGCTTTTTCTGCTAATCACATTCTAATTAATGATAACGTTAATTCTGGAGTGGTTAATCTACAACCAGGAGCTCGAGAGCCACCGGGTCAAGGACAGTATTAAATCTGTTTTCAATTAGTTCTTAGATAAGACAATTACGCATCAGATAAGATCAGTAATTTATGAGTAGCATCAGTGTTGGTTGCTAATCGATTGCATTTTCGAGTCTTGAACTGACGAAATCGTCTGAAGTCCTTGTTTCGAGCTTCGTGTGCTTCTTCGGATAGCAGACCAATTGGAATTAAAAAGGACTCAATGGTCTTTCCCCCGTGCAAAAGAATGTTGTACACAACTGATAACATGTAGAACCATCTGTACATATATACATATCAACACCCGTAAGCCTTGCTGTTAGTTCAGGAATTCAGGTTAGTTTAGTAAATATCGATAATCATTATTTGTTTAAAAAATATCAGAAAGAAATTTTTATTACTATTCTTCACTGGAAGATAGTTTGTAGACAATTCGAAAAAAAACGATCTTCGTTGGTCCATGAATGCCGATAAAATACATTTACTGGTATAAGTTGCTTAAATAATATATATAAAATATTGAAGATAAATTTGCATCACTAAACAACATGGCCAATTATATTTGAAGGCAATTAGCAAAAACCGCCTCAAAATGCCGATAATAGTCATTTGTTTATATAAATTGTTGCACAAAATTATAAGCAAATATCAGTTGATAAATTTTCTTAAGCTAAAATCACTGGCATATAGTTTGTACAGAATAAGAAGAAAAAATATTTTTTTTGTCCATGAATGCCGATAATAGACATTTTTTTTTTAAACAAACAAATATCAAAAGACAAATTTTCATGATCAAGTATGATTTTTAAGGTAAAGGTAAGCAGTTTTAACGCACAATTATACTTTGGGAGCGAACTTGCCATGATTTTGGCTATTTGTTAATATAGTTTATAGTGAGTAGTGACAAACATTTTTTCAAGAAGATGAAAAATAAAACCGTACATTCGTTGCAGCACCCTTTTGAGGTCTTGATACCTCTTCTGCGTAACCTTGTCCTTGGCATCGACGTTGTCGTCGGCCGGAGCCGATAATTCGATCACGAATGTAGTTCTTTTCTCGAAGATTTGGAGAACGGTGTCAGGCCTCAAGTGTGATACGGAGACTGCTTTGGACCCACTCCGTCGGCTTGCGGGTTCGATTCCCGCCTCGCACTCTGGATGAACGTGTGTAAAGGAATTTAATTGTGTTATGTAAAGACTCTCAAACCCGTAAAAGGGAGAGAGTATAAACAAATAAAGAAGAAGTATTTTCTGCCTTTAGTTGAAGATTCAAGAGAATTAATCTTTTGCAATGAAAATTTTTATATTTGGTTGAGAAATCAAATACCTGCTTGAACATTCATTTTTTTCGAGGAAAATGTCAATTAACAATTGAAAATTCGTTTTTTTTTATTTTGTTAAAAATTAATTTTGTTAACATGTTTGGTTGAAAATGTATCTTTTTTGTTCAAAAAATCTATTACTTGCTTAAAAATTCCCAGTATTCCCAGTTTTGTTGAAGGTTAAACAATTTAGTGAAACAAATCATGTTATTTATTGAAAATTGGAAGTTTTTCGTATAAAAATTAATCTTGTTGGATGAAAATTGATCTTTTTAGTTGAAAATTCATATTTTTGGATAAAAGCTCAGCTATTTGGTCAAAAATTATTTTTTTGTTTAAGATTCATAATTGTAGTTGAAAATTTTATTTCTGTAAAAAAAATTCTTTTGAATTCTTTCTTGACAAAAATATATTTTTTTCCTTTTAAAAATTCGTCTCTCGACCAATTCCCCACATCTCTCATAAAAAACAATAAGATTTCACCAAACCCCCTTCCATCAAAATGTCTTGCTTAATTTCTTGTGAATGATCCCTTATCATAAATTGTCCGGTGAATTTCGTCAACGGAAATTTTTATTTTAAAAGCATTCTCATTTAGAAAAATTGACTTTCATTGTGAGACTATTTGGGAGATAAATACTCTCAGTCTCGTTTTTTCCTCTTTTAAAAATACTGGAAAGTGCGAAGGGTGACACTTCCGCCTAGCAGAGCATTTCCATGTTCATGATGCGTACTACAAGGATGTAGTTACACACACATAACACATAGACAGAATGGTGTTTGGCACGCTTTTAAGGGTTGGTGTTCGGGGTCGACATCGCCATCCTCGACATCGCCATCCTCGACGCCGCGTCGCGACGCCTAGTCGGTGCACTTGGTGAATATAAGTGCGAATTGCAACACCCCCTCTTCCAGAGAAGGAGGGAAAAAGCGAGTGCCGTAACGCGTGTATCATGCGGACGCGAAAACTAATTAGGAAGCTTCCATTTTCCATCTGAAGCCACCCCCGCGCTTGACAGGGATGTAACGAAGGCGGGTGCAACCTGCCGTTTAATTTCACCAAAAGTAGACGCCAAGTCCAAGCGCCACTGCCTCCGACACGACGCTGTGGCCTCATCGAGAAGAAACCCTCCTTTCATGAAAAAAGGGTAGGATAAGCGAGACGAGAAAATTTAGCTACAAACGGAAACTTCATTCAGTGGATTTACACTGTGGGAAGGACTCCTCTATCGAGATTTTTAATCACATTCAGGTGATGTTTTATGAAATGAACATATTTTGTTTTTTTGTCAAAGTATTCTAAAGCATGTTTTTTTGTTTGTCCTATTTATTAGGAAGAAGGGAAGTAATGGGGAGGGGGTAAGTAGCGAAGATAATATAAATATGAGGACTAGGGAAGAGGGAATAGGATGGGGTGGCAGTGTAGTGAGGAGTGACGGAGTAATATGAAGAAGTGAGGCGTGGAGGGAGGACAGGGAAAAAGAGTGTATAGTTAACGGGAATGAGCAAGTAAGGTGAGGTTAAGAAGGGCAAAGATGAGAGGTGGGGATTGGGGGCTTTAGGGGATGTGGAATAGAGTACGATAGTATAGAAGAAGTAGATGAGA
>JAWWLR010000165.1:6834961-6846882 GCA_035041075.1 Acraspis erinacei | reverse complement strand
GACGGGCTCTGTCGTCTGCACTAAAGCAGATGCGAACGCCAGTTTTTCTTGCAGTCGAGTCAATTTAAGCTTCTGTAAAATTAGGTTATTTTTACAAAGTTCTTTCGTTTTTTAGCAGAAATAAACAAATTAAGTGATCGCTTTGTGCTGTTTCTCATGTTCAGTTGAGAATTTGTACTAAGCCAAATATATTGCAGAAAACACCACTTCAGATGCTTTTACGACCGAGCTGACTGTTGGAAGAGACTTGGGTAAAGGTCAAAAGGAATAATAGGATGCTAAGGGTTTTTAAACCATAAAGAAGCGTCAAAATTAAAAAATACTTACTATTTATTATTTACTACTTTTAACTTTATAAATTCAATAATTCTACCCTTTTTTATTAATTGGGCATAAAGTGGGCTGCCCAACTAAGGCCCGGAATCTTACCTCAATCTGGGCATTTGTTGGGCTGACCGTTACAACCCAGAAAGTATCCCAGTTGGGTAGTGATTGAGCTGCCCAATTGGGGCCCAACTATTAATTGGGCAATCTAGTTGGGGCCCAGTCTGACTCCAACTAACTTTTCCACATGAGCGATGTGACACTTCATCTTCTCGTATTGAGGCTGCCATAATTCTGTTTTATATGGTTCGAAGAAAATGCATATGTAAAATAATGGGTTTTGCGAGACTTTGTCTGTAATAGTGATTTTTATGCGGATTTTCTAATAAAAATTTTAGTTTATACATACAGCACAAACACTAATAATTATATGTTTTAATACATTGTTTAATAAATTTATTATTGTTTTTAGCAATTTTTTTAATCAATCCTCTTAGAATAACGCTAGCATTCTGCAGTTTTTTCAACAATCTTCCAATTTTCATGTTTCCTAACTTGCATTAATTATTATGTCACTAAGTAAAAAGTGGAAAAAAAACTTTAAAATTTCAGAAAAACGACAACTATCTTGCATTATTCAAAGTGAAAAGTGGACAGGAAATGGACATTGTTACTAGAAAATGTAAAACTTCTTATCATTATTGTTAGAGAATATTTCTAGAAATTAAAATAAATGATCTTAAAAATTGTTTCTTTAAAATTTTAATTGATTATTGCCTCACTCTAACGAAGTTCTGGCAAAAAATCATGATAAACGCAAAAAACTCGCAAAACTCAATTATTGACTTTTGGGGTTCTTTGGGATCCCATAAAACCGATTTTTGATATTTAAAAACTAATGTTTGATTCATATTCTATGTCGAATTGTGAAGGCAAATGTTCAGTTTCAACTCGCTGCACCTGGTATTACATAATAAATGGACAAATTGCTACCAGCGAATTCATTCAGTAAAGGCTTGTCAGTAAAGAACCGGTTGCGCGCCACTACCACATGCCAGTGCTGTAGAGCATTACCAGTGAGTACTGGTCCAGTACAGATGCCCAGTACTGGGACTCAAGCAATCTGTACCAGGCGAGTACGGCTCCAGCGGTGCATTTCCCCCTGGGTTATTGTCTTATCTATTTTATCAAATTTGTCGTTAATAGTAATGTAGAATATGTCAATAAACAAGTTTCCAAGTAATAATTAATTTTATTCCTTTTTTTATTTTCATAAGTAAAAAATTATTAGAAACTGTCATGATATGTAAATTATTCTTCTTAAAATTAGCAAAAATGTTTTTCTTAATTGTTTCAATATTCAGTTTTTTAATTGAAACCCAAAATAATATGATTCTTAATTTCAATCCACTGCATAATGAGTAGACACATTGCTTGACTGCTTGAATGGAAAATTTTATTGAGTAGGGTGTTTCTGTGTGAATGCATTGTGTGAGGGTTCGGTCCAGGTTTCAAACCTGCAGCTTCGAAGCCCCCCTCTTAGCTGCCTGTCCCGATTCGATGCTCTTACTACCAAAAAAGTTATGAAATGATAAAAAATATACTGCAGAAATGGTTTTTCTTTAAAATACTATTTTATTGTTTTTCTCGAAAACTATTAATTAAACCAACATACATATTCGATCAGATTTGTGCATATCACACTTCTCTAAATGAATATGAAAAAATATTTTCAAAACTTTAATAATTATCAGAGTTATGACATTTTTTTTATCTAAACACCTTAATTGTTAAATAACAACTAATCGAACGGAAATTTGCTCTGTGCACCCGATATATTTGGAATCAGGAGAACATTCTGCACAAGAATCATATGAGTTACGTAATTCTTGAGATGCAATGAATAAATAAATAAATAGAAAGCCTTAAAAAGGGCCGATTTTTACTTGTGGGTTTGCGTTATTTTGTGTTATGTCTAGGGCTGTTTATAGGCATATGCACTTATGCTTATACGCATCTATTGGCATGATATTTTATCAGGAAAATCCTTTTACTCGGCGACGACTTCAATATTATTATTTTGCTCAGGTACTTGTTCCTGTCTTGTCACTTACATTTTACCTTGTATTCATTAAGGAGTCATCGAGGTACTTAATGTTCTCTTGATGTCCTGCATAGCCCAAAACCCATAAAAAACTTGCTGCATGGGCGCAGGTACCCACAATCCTAGTCCCAGACACGCATATGCAATAATACCAACTGATGAGATTATGAGCATCATCATCAGCACCATTCATGCCAGCCCCATCAACATTCCTGTATACAATATAGATTTGATGCCTTGTAGCATTTCTAAAACTGGAATATATCCTGCTTCTCAAGAAACCTGATTTATTAACATGTTCATCCAGTTGAAGTTCTTCATCATTTCCTCTTATTAGATTATCTTGCACATAACACAGGGAAAGATTAACTTGATAAGCACCTATTGTCAAATTCTTTAAGTACTCCAGGTCAAGGATGGGGAAGTCTGGAATATAACGGTGATATAATCGTCTCCAGTTGCCATTTCTCATCCGAATATTGTCCATGTTAACTCTTGCATGAACTAAATTAGGAGCCTGCTATCCTTGTAAGATTTGTCGAGTGCGGTCGGCAGTTGCGCCTTGCATGTATATGACGGGGTAATATCGAGTTAATATTGCACCAGCAATGCGATAAAATCGCCGATATTTTTTGCATGCTGTATATTTAATATGTCGGAGAGAAACTTGAATACAGATCAAAGATGGCCATTTCTGCTTTCCACTGCCCACCGACTATTCATGACGATACGCGATTCATTCGCACCTTCGGTATATAGTTGGCTCTGTCTACGTTAAAGTAATGCTAGCATTTAATGCTCAATAACTAAATGTGCTAGAAATGGTACAGCATCACTGTACCCTCTATCCACCAAAATGATGTCATCATTTTCAAACCCATCCCTTAATGACTCTTTATCTCTGTGAAGCTCATGCCTGAGGATTTCAAGATAGTTATTTTGAGAATCTGAAAAATACGGACCAAAGATTGCCAAAATATACCCATCAGGACCTACAACTAGAGTTGGTTCCAGAAGGTGCCTGTGTTTGTGGACAGAATAAGACTGTCGCGCTACATGAAACTTAGAACTCTTATGTATATACGTATATGTACTATCAATTATAACAATAGCTTTGGCTTCATTTGGTTGATGATTTTACAAAATATTGGAGAATTTTGTTACGTTTTGATGTATGCAATCTTGCCTTGTTATTGATGCAGGACCAATATTCTCTTGAATGAACCTTTCTGATAATGATTTTCTAACATAATCTATCACGGAACTCACAGTTTGTCGAGATTTGTAATCAAGTATGACTTTTAAAAAGTCATAAATTAAACCTTGTCTCATTTTGCACAAAATTTTCAATAAATTCTATCTTTATGAAACTTAGATCAGGTAATTGGATCTTAAAAAAGAGACCATTCTCATCCAAATGATGTTTGCATGACCTTACATTTCTTGGTATAAAAGTATTTTTCTTGACAAAAAAATGTACTCTACACGCAGTCGATAATCTGTGCAAATTATTTTCTGCATTACATATCATACAAGTACCACTTGCTGTTTGTGTAAGTAAATTCAATTGAAGAAAAGTTGGATCAGCATCTATTAGTGCTATTTCATCCAAAATATATCGATTACACTTGATACAAAATCTATTATCGCCATTTAACTGCAAAGGTGGATGATTTCGGTCATCATTAATCATTCATGAGTGCTAATTGCCGTAAATTGAATAATTAGTCACATGTAGAGCAAACACCTTTGCGGTGGTCTCCCACAACTGGCCCTGTAGCTGAGATGAACGTGTTCCGATTTTTAGCTTTTCCGCGGGTGTTCCCGACTTGGAATTCCAGTCCTCATGCGGTGTTACTGCAGTAAACTCTCTCTCACTCGCGTAATCCCAACCCTGCATCCTGTATCGTTGAGGTTAAGCGCGCGAAATTTCTAATGACTTGCCAAATTTGGAGGCATTAACGGAACCGGCGGGGCTCGTATAGGAGCAACGCCGTCTGGCGCCTGTGAAATAAATAATTGAGCTTCAAGCGTAGTTCGTTGATTCGGAAGGGCGTGACTCACGAAAATGGTAATTCCGGCTGTTTCAAGGGAGTAATGGACTGGTCAGATAAGCGGAAAATTGGAAAACTCAGTTATAAAGTGGCACCCAACATAGAGGGCTGTTACGAAGTGATATAAGGGCCGGAGTGAGAGAGAGAGAGAGGAGAGGGGAGTCTAACGCCAATGAAGAGACTAAGACGGTGCACAGGAAGGGTAGTAATTTTGGTTATGCTTTACTTGTGCTGGGGAGTTGTTTTCGTGTCTGCTTGGCTAAGCGTAAAATTGCATAAAGAAATTTTCTTGTGTGTGAAAATTGAATTCAAACTGTACCACCCACCCCCATATAGTACTGATAGGGTTCCTAGGCAAACAAATCAGTTAACGAATATTTGCACGGGGAACACAGGCCCAAGATTGCTCCGAAAAAAATTATAAGCTTTGTAAAAATGATTAAATGACCTTCGGAAAAGGTCACGGAAATTTTAACAACTTGTGAAAATTTCCGAAATTTCTCAACGCTGTAAGGAATTTACGGCGGTTTTTTGAAACTTTTCGACAAGTTTAAGGAAAGTTACCCGTAATTTAAGTAATATTTCTGAAAAAGTTGAAATAAATAGAATTTAAAAAGGAAATCGGAGCAAATATAGGTACAGTAGACGTCCGATAATTTGCTTCCGATGAGTGTATACTCCCCTTAAAACATCCTCACACGTACGGCACGCACACTTGTACTGTAATGTTCTCGGAAAATTGGAAACAAGGAAAATAAATAGAATTAAAAAATTTTTATAGAATTTTTCCGATAATATTACGGATTTTTAGTTATTTTCGAGAACTCTGATTGCATAAAGAAAATTGTACCAGGGTTTTCAAAACTTTTCGGCAATTAAAAGAATTTAGGATTAATTCCGAAATTTCTCGTTAATTTAGGAGACCCAAAGTGGCTAGGTTTCCTTTCTGTGAATTATAGAGAATTCTTGAGATAATATTGCGAATTTGCAATTGTTCCCGAAATTTCCGATTAGGTATGAAAATTTACAAGTGTTTTCAAAACTAATCGGCGACTGATAGAATTCAAGAGTATTTCCAAAACTTTTCATTAACGAAAAAGACACAGTATTGTGAAGCTTTTTTTAGAAATTTAAAGAATCTTCGGATAGGTGAAGAGTTCACGAAATTTTTTGGGATCCTTTCAGAATCGGAAGCCGAATGTCAACACATCCGCATTTTACCAAAAAGGTTACGGTTTCATTTTTTTCAGGTTATTGTTGTTATAATTTTTTTTATTTGTTGGAACTTGTAGACTTTTGAATACGCGGTGCGACAGACTTTCGGCGGATCGGAACTTTTTTTCGGAAAAGTATAAAATGGTTTTTACGAAGTTAGAAATTCTTCATTATTTTCAGGTAACGGCCAGTATTTCGAGGGAAGTTTCGTAATTAGTAGGAAGATCTTCATGGCTTTGAAAATTTTTCTGACAACTTTCTAGTTTTTTGTTGTTTTCGGCAAAACCTATTATAGAGTAATGGATTCCTTCAACTTAGGGGAGTGGGAATCAACACATGGTACAATCGGGAAGACCCTGGTTACTGGAGAGCCCAAAATTTAGCGAAACGCCGGATACGACAAGGGCTATGTCCGAAAGGTCGAGCGTGGGACAGGATAGGCAATCTAGAGCCAATCTTGGCGCAATAATGGCGCAGCTACCGGGTTGGGAAAATGACCTAACAGGAGAAGTCCTAGGGACGATTTTAAGGGGGCTTCATTTAAATAAAAACGGGCTAGATGAGCTTCTGCGCGAGCGGATGGCAACCAGGCGGTGCCCTGGTACCCAGAGAACGCTGTCCCACAGGAGCATGTGGCATCAAACATAGGGACCGATGAGATGGTGCGGGGTCCCCCGGAAGTTTGAACGCAGCGAATCGGGTTCGTACAACCGTTCACCATGTTGGAAACGAACGCCATGGGCACCTACAATGGCCAGGGATAGAGGGATACCCGGATTTAAGGGGTGCCTTATCACCAACCTGCACCCCCATTCGCGACAGAGACATGTGTAGAGGGAGGGGGCAATGATACCGCCCGCTAGGGCAACGACACCGGTTGGTGGGAGCGCGGGAAACATCAGTGTAAGAGACCCTCGTTTCGTAAATGTAGACACTAGGCCCCGCGGAATTAAGACTAGGGACAGCGCAGTGCACGAGCACCTAGTAAAAACCCCGCCTATGGGCTACACGGTTTCCGGAGACAGCAGGGGGCAATTAGGAGGCCTGAGGGCCACGGTGGGGCTCAGGGCCTACCGCTACGAGGCCAAGAATACCAGGATTAGGTACTGCATTCCAACTCTCCTGTGAGATAATTTAGGGTCAAAATGCGCCTCCGTACAGACGAGATTAAGTGATACGCACGCTATGCATACCTCGAAATTCAAACATTTCATGCATGTGTAAAAAAAAATATTTTTAATGTTTTTATCCTTCATCATGCGTATAATTCATATTATTTTTGACATATGGTATATTTCTTCATGCAGAGGGAAATGCTTCTTCGCTTGTTAATTTATTCAGAATATTAAATACCTTGTTTTTCAAATTGTAAAATGATTCCATTTTTTTAAACTCGTATAGCGTATATATCATCATGGAGTATGCACAGAACGGCAGCTTGCTTGATGCTGTGAGACGCAATAAATATATTGATGAAGCCCGAAGTCGATATTGGTTTAAACAATTGCTGGAAGCGATTAACTATTGCCATAATCATGGCGTAGTTCACAGGTAAAAAAAAGATTTGATAAGCTAGTTTAAGGCTGTAAATTTTAATTTCTACTTATCTCTGTAGCCTTTACTTTTAACTAGCCAATGGCAATGTTGATATAAATTGTTTTTCGAATTACACTGATTTAGAAAAATAAATGTTTAAAGGTGGTTGTAATTGATGGCCTTTGGCCTTTTTATAATCTATATAATCTATTTAGAAATTGATGTACAGACAATGTATTTAGCTATGGACTAGCTGTTAATTGAAAACAATGTTTAGAATCCCGCTGTCGAACGAGCTGCCGGTCGAGGTCTGCGAGAAAGATGGCGACCCTAAAACTAAATTACAGTAGGCTCGTAAGAGACGGAATTTAACCACAAGTTTCGATCAAATCTTAATAAATTACACTTAAGTTCTTCGTAGCTGTTCACAAGCTTATTGCGTTCGTATTTTTAAAAATATCAAACATTTCTATAATATTTCTATTGTAATCATTGCTTTATATTCCTATAATTTTAACCCTTTTCTCACAAAAGATAAATTTATAAGCATAATCGGTGCTTTTTAATACAGTGCTGTCTTTCTCGACTGTGGCTTTGATCTAATCTATGTTCAGATATTCTAGCCTTTAAGGGGTTCTTCGTCTTGTAATTTATTTTTGACGGAAAAAATCGTATGAATTTTTATTATTTTACAAATTTTTAAAATTGAAAGGTATATTTATTTGACAAAGGATAAGCTGGCGATATTTTTGGATAGGAATTCATTTCGAATCATTCCGAATTATTCCGAAATCTGTATCCAAACCCACCCGAACTAATCCGAAAAATTCTGCATTTCGTTCGATCCAACTCGGTTAAAAATTAATCGGACTCAATCCGGTTCCATCTCAGCCAATACAAACCAAACTTTCAATCCGAATGAAGCCGTACTTAAATTGATATAGTGAATTTTCAATCCGAATGAATCCGAGTTCAGATTGAATTAGATTCATACGAATTGAATCGGATTGAGCCGGATTGTCGAACTGCAAATCGTCCATATATGTTCGTCCCACGTAAACAGGTCATTATCCATATTAATCTTAATTATTTATTTGATTTTTCTATTATATCACACGGATGGCTTTGCTATGTGGTAGTATTTTGGTGTTTTAGTATCTCTTCTTTTTCCGTTAAGTCTTGTAATGTTTTATTCACGAATGTGGTACCATTATCGGTGTGCAGAATTAGCAGTTATTTCAAGCTATTTTGTGAAAATCTATAAAAATTACTAATAGATATTGGGTTTTTTCTCTTTTTTTAAATCGGTAATGGACCCATCATATCTGCAGCAATCATGGTCCATGTTCGTCATGGTTTTCTAATAGATCTTAATTTCGTCGTCTGTTTTGTCGCTGGCCTCCGCTTTTGGTTCTCCTATGCTACAAGTTAATAAATATGCCAGAATTTTGGCTCGTTCACTTGATTTGGAGAGAGCATCAAAATGTTTGCAATATATGACTTTGTAGTCATATTCGGGAAGTTCTAATGCCCATCTGGCTGATATCCAATAGAATTTCTTAAGTTATGGAGCCACTTTAATGCAAAGTGGTCGGTAATGACTTTGAAAGTATAAACCTTCTAAAACTAGACTAAATTTTCGTATTACACAAACCCCCACTAGGAATTTTTCTAATGCCACGTACCGAGATTCTGCGCTGTTTAGGCTTCACTTACGTATGCAATCACGTAATTTACGCTGTCGATTGTCTGCGTAAGTACGGCTCCTAGCCCTTTATTACTTGAATCGGTTGCTAGTTTGAAGTGTTCAGTAAAATCTGGCCATGTCCAAATTAGTACTTATGTTAATAGGTCTTTAATTTTTTTGGACAGTCTCATCGTATTCCAATCCCCAGTCCCGTTGTTGATCTTTTATGAGGAATTTGTATATCGCTTCTACTGATTCGGCAAAGTGTGGACTAAATTTTTTGTAAGTCTATTTAAGCCTTTTGCCGTTCACTTTAAAACCTAAGTATTTGATTTCCGAGCCGCCTATTTCGCATTTGTCCCGACTGATCGTTCAATTTCCTTTATTTATTTTATCTAATAGTATATACAATAGGGCATACCGAAAAACAAAAAGTTGTTTGCGCGAGGTTCTAATAGCCATAAAAACTTTCTTTTAGCAGTCAAAAACACTCGTCTAAACATTCATAAACAATTCTTTCCGAATCCCTAACTGACTTTAAAGCTTCAAAAAATCGAAAAAGTCGACTGTTTTGCTCGTTTCTTAGAGTCACGGTTCTCGACTATTTGACCATATAATGTATGATATAGATTAATTGGAATGTATTTGCAATATGTTGAAACAATAATATATAATTAATGTTGACATTGAAATAATTTGTATTGACTGAATTACAAGAGAATATTTAAAAGTTATATATTGCTCTTTATTTAAACAATAAAATTAATTTTCGGTATATAGATTATTAGAAAAAATGGTTCGAAGCAAGTGGGTTTGTACCTAAATGAAAGTCAATACAAATTATTTTAATTTCAACATTCCTTCTTTATCATTGTTGCAACATATTTCAAATATATTCCCATTAATGCATATCACACATGATATGGTCAAATAGTCGAGAAATTTACCGCGACTATAAATCATATGAGCGGGATTGGGTAGAGATCTTTTTTTTTAATATCATTAACCAATGAGATCAATCAGAACAATATGGTTCTCTTATGTAATGTTCTAATAACTTATCTATTGTATCGTAAATTTTTTATTTTTTATTTTTGTTCTGACGCGGTAATATCGCCGTTTAATTGGTGCATAGTCCTGTAGATCAATTTCATGTTTTGTCAAATGGGTTACCGTATGTTGTTTTCCCGAAAAACCTTTTATTTTGTCATCAAACAGTTTTTCTAATTGTGATTTCTGACTTTCGTCAAGTTCAAAATGCCTTCGAAAATCTCTGGTGAACCACTATTTTGTTCTTCTATTTTTGTTAATCTATCTTAAATATTATTTAATTTGACTACTATGTTTTCAAATTAAACCTATAATTTCTATGATCAATTCCTGATATCTCATTAGCTTTTTGATATTCCATTTTTTATTACTCCCGATTGGTAACTTTGTTATTTTTCCAAAGCTTACATTCGCTATATTTATATGTATCATCGAATTTTTTATTTTAAAAATTCTGTCCCGCATTATTTTCCTTATTTTGCCTCTTAATTCTAACTTTTCTTAATGCAAATGAGTCTTCTGTTCTTGTGTCGGCCCTGGCGAAAGTTTAGGATAGAAATGCATTCCTAGCCAATCCAAGTTACTTCTAACCAATGCAAAGTCTGTATACGAGCGAATCCGAGCCATTCCAAACCAATCCGAACAAAGTTTTGAATCTCGTTTGTTGAAAAACACTTTAAAATTAATCCGACTCAATCCGATTCAATGCGCGACTTCTATCCGAAATCATCCAAACGAATCTGAAGTAGATTTTTAATCCGAATTAAGCAGAATCAATCCGGACCCGGATTGATATAAACCGAATATTCAATCAGACGGAATCCGATTCAACCCGAACACTGATTAATTCGGATTGAAAATCAATCTGGACCCGGATTGATTCTGATTCATTCGGATTGGAAATCTACTTCGGATTGGTTCAGATTCATTCCCATAGAAGTCTGGGATAGAACCGGATGGACTCGGATTAATGTTAAAGCATTTTTCAATAAATTTTCTCGTATTGGTTCGGAAGGACTCGGCATTGGTTAGGAGTAACTCGGATTGGCTCGGATTGGATTTATATCCAAAACTTTCGCCAGGGTGGTAGCTACTAGGAAAGTTTTGCTATATTTTACCATCCGGCTACTTTTCTTAAGTCTTATTGTACTTTCGAAGTTAATACTACCTCCAAATTTTGTTTTCCTATCTATATTCCTATTTTATATTTTATTTTTTAATTAATATTTATGACTGATATTGACATTTTTAACTTTCTTGTTCTCTTTTACTTTGATGTCAGATTTATTTTCGGGTTTATCCTTAGTTATGGGAAGGGGTAGTGAGTTTCGGTAAGCTTCCATATGGTAGAAGCTTGGGGGAATCCCTGGGCTCGACCAAGTCCATACCTAGAATGCCTACAGTACATGCGTGCCAGGGCGAGTATGGTGCGTGCACGCATTTAGGTTAATGCCGTAAGAGTTGGACTATTTTCGGTTCTAATACCGGTCTTTCAGTTTCCCTGGTTTTAAGCGTAGTATGGGCATTCTCTTTTCAAATGGCCCGTCAAACCATAATGATAACATTTTAAATTATTTGTGTTTTCGTTCGCGTTTTGTTAGTCCTGTTAATCATCCGCTTTTGAACTTGGTTTCTCTACATTGTTCATGTTAGAATATTTAGACAATTTTTTATATTTATTCCCGTATTCTGGTCTTGGGAATTTCGTCTGTTATAATTATTTGCCGAATAATTTTCCTCTTTCTCTGTTGGGAATTTCACCATTGGGTTACTTTAAGCTTGAATTGAGCCTAATATAATTTGTTTGTTGTTGGGGTTTCCGTGTTTTTTCGTGCACTCTCAGCTTCATTCAATTTTTTTAATTGGTTTAGTATTTGTACAGATGAAACCCTGCATAAATATCCGATCTGGTTTCCAACTTCGACATTCCAGTTTTATTTGTACAATTACA
>JAWWLR010000165.1:6822431-6833681 GCA_035041075.1 Acraspis erinacei | reverse complement strand
GAAAGCATGCAAAGAGAAAGGTTAAAAGGTGAAGAGAAAGCGAAACAGGTAAAGAGACTGGGCGAAAGAAAAAGGGAACGAAAACATGAGCAACTGATAAGGAAATTGCAAAAGGGAACAATAAAAGGGGAGAGGGGAAAATAGGAAAAAAAGGGGAAAGGGAACGGAGAAATAAAAAAAGGAGAAAGGGTGGAATTGGGAAGCGTTAAAGGAGAATAGGTAAAAGGCAAGGGGATAGGGTGAAAAGAGGAAAGTGAAAAGGAATACAAGAAAGGTGATTGAGAAAGGGGAAAGGAAAATGCAAAGGAGGAAATGAGAAAGGGGGAAAGGGGAAGGGAAATGGTAAAGGGGAAGAGAAATGGTAAAGTATGAAAAGGGAGAGGGGAATGAGGAAAGCGAAAAGGGAAAGTTTAAAAAATGAAAAGGAAAAGGGAAATGCAAAAAGGGAAAGGAAAATGGTGAACAGGAGAAATACGAGATTTCTAATAAGAGAGAGAAATAAGAGAATAAGAGATAAGAGAAATAAGAGAGAAGAAAGAGATTTCTCGATCCAGACCCTGTCTGGTCGTGTGCACCAAACTACCTTTATCTGCTTCACATGCTTGTTTTTAAGCTCGGGCGTCAAGTGCACACTCGTCAAAATAGCCTTTTTACTCCCTCGATACACAATGTACTATTTTGTTGTTGTTAAAACTGATGTTTTTTCTGGTAGAAAATAAATATTTTTGTTTCAAATTTAAATTCTTTGTTTCAAAATTGGTTCTTTCAATTTGAAACGTAATTTTTTTAAACTAAAAATTTAACTATTCCACTTTTTGTTAAACATTTTTTTATTATAGATATTAATTCTTTTTTGTTGAAAATTCATGTTTGGTTACAAATTTAAAAAAATTAAAAATTAAGAAGCTTACAAACTTATTTCTCTCCCTTCAAATGAAACTATATATCTTTTTTAATTTATCTTATTTATTTGCAAATTCGTCTATTTTGTTAAAAACAAGGTTAAAAATTTGATTGTTTAAGTAGACAATTCATGATCTGGGTTGGAGGTTCAACTATTCGGCAAAAAAATTTTGTTATTTAAGATAAATAACTTTTTTGTGAAAAACTCGTTTTTTATAGTCGACGTTCATTATATATTGAAAGTTTGAAAAAAGCAGCAAATTACGATAAAAATAATAGTAAATTGTGCTTTTCACCATGCTTTTTGAAACTAAAATGCACAATTCAACACGATCTATATTTTATTTTGTTGCAAAATTCATCAGTTTGTCAAATTTTTAATAGTGAAATCATATTAAAAGCAAAAATTATAAATAAACATCGCAGCTGATAAAAAAGATCCTCAGCTTTTTTCACTATTGTATGCAATTCGAGATGCAATTCAACCTTTTTTTACTGAATTTCAAAACTTTATCATTAGGTTTAAAAAGTAAATTATTAAATTCACAAATTTAAGTTTCGAATAATAAGAATAATAATAATAGTAATAATTGTACAGAAAAAATGTACAGAGAATAATACATTGATAACACAGGCCTGCAAATAATGCGTTCATGCCAGTTGTTGAAAAGCGGAAGGTCTTTTTCGAAGTACCTTTTTACGTAGAATCCGAATCTGGGGATAGAATTGGCCCATCACGTCAGGGTTGTAAGGTATTTGAGGTTATGTACCAAAAAATAGCGTTTTTGGCTACTTTTGAGGTTATGTAAAGAAGACCCAAAAATGTTTGGGATTTTTTCTTTGGTTGTATCATATAGTACTGCTCTTTCTCTTTAAATTGAGAGTCGCAGAGTTCCATTACCATTTTTGATTACCAAGTTACGCCAATTTGAAATTACGAGATATTTCCCATTATGTATTGAGAATTTGCTTTAAATACTTCAGATTCGTAATCAACAAGCCCGAACACCCCCAAGTACAATTTTTCAAGAGAAAACACCTAGTAGAAGATTTTTGCCGCAAAGCATTTAAAGCAAATGCTCAAGAGATAATGGGACATATCTCGTAATTTCAAATTGGCGTAAGTTGGTAAAGAAAAATGGTAATTGACCTCTGCGACTCTCAAACTAAAGAGAAAGAGCAGTCCTATATGGCACAACTAAAGAAAAAATCCCAAAAAATTTTATGTCTTCTGTACATAACCTCAAAAGTAGCCAAAGACGCCATTTTTTTGGTACATAACCTCAGATAGCTTAAAATCCTGACGTGATGGGCCAATTCTGACCCCGGATTCGGATTCTATGTACAAAATTACTTCGGAAATGACCCTCGAATTTCAAAACAACAAAACCATGTCGGCCGGTGTAATTTTTTTTATTAAACATAAAAATCGACTTTTTCAAATATGATTCTATTTATTTGTTTGTTTTTTATCTTAAAATGGCCGTAGAATTATAGATTACTATTATCAGTCGGAAGATCCCATAGACAAGGACCTTTAAATTAAAATGGAAGATCATGTTTTACCAGAATAAGCTGAAAATCATAATTTATTTACAAAACGTACCGTCTCTCCTTTTAAAAAGAACTATCCAGGATGTCTCAAAATGATATTTTTTTAAACTTTTTGGCAATGATCCTCCATTAAATATTATTAATATTATTAATGGCGATATTAAATGTTCTGAAAACTTTGATTTGTTCAAGGTATGGAATGATACAACCAAATTAAGTATTTATTGGAAATTTCTAATAATGGAAAATACCGTTCAAGGATGTTCTGCTGGAGATCAATTGCAAAAAGATCCCACTACAAACTCCGAAGGGTATCGAATACACTTTTGGGAAAAGCTGCAAAATGAATTGGGCGTATTTATTCCATCCCACATCAAACATATCTTAAGGTTTAATGGTTTGGATAATCCCTTATCATTTCGTAAAATTTCTAATGAAATCATCTTGGACTTAGAAAATTTCGCTAAGAAAGTAATGCCTAATCTTTTAGAGGAAGGAGAAATGGACATGAGAGAATATTATGGAATTTTCCATAAGAAACCTAACGACTTTGTTTTTGTAGTGGGAGACAGATTACTGTTAATGGAGCTAGTAGAGTTCGTCAACTCTAAACCCCTTGATTATTGGCGAACTGCCTCATCCTATATTAATCCTACATTATCATCAAGCAATTCAACGAGTCAGACTGGTATTAACGTGGAACATGAAAAGAAAACCTAAGGCGACCAGTTGCAACTCTACTAGAAAATAATTTACACTTAATGGACTCACCACAACAATTATTACTAAACAATGCAATAGTAATTGAAGTGTCAGCTACAAAGAATTTTGCAGATGGCGATTTAACCTATGAGGGAACTATTATATGCCCTATTTGCTCCAACGCTACATGCCTCACTAAATGCAATAGAGCTGGATCTACACGAAAGCGATGGGTAATCTCGAATTTTAAACGGCACCTAACCACAACTCATTTTCGTAATATGGAGGTTAACCATAAAAAACAAATACAATCATCGAACCGAGCAACAGCTCCTGAAGAAAATATGAACAATTTTCAACGGACAGATGAGAGTAATAAGAACGCGAATAATAACGTAAGCTACGAATCATTGGTTCCAATGAATACCAATAGTCAATATCAAGAAAATCAATTCCCTTCATTATCCACGGGCACGATGATTGGGACAGCAATGAACCAGCTTTATTCGAATGACGTGAACATGCAAAATCATATGGGGGAATGTTAGGTGAAGGTAGTTATCGGACAAACTGCCTTCACTATCAAAGCGATAAATCGTCCCAAGTTCAAATGGGAATTGCAGAAAGCGAAACTGTAGAAGGGGACATTGTAGGTATTGTTCCGCATTCCTGTGGTAGTAATTTAAGTACAGAAGAATTTTCAAAAGAAGTTGAATATCTTAACGTTGACAAGAAAAAATCTTCTTTTTTGTCCATGTTAATACGATGCGCCAAAGAAAAGTTAGAGTACAAGTCGGGTGGCTTTAGATATGAAAAATCTTTAAAACTGATCTCAACGTATCTATTTATAATCGGAGGACGTATTTTATATGAGACTTTAGCCGCAAATCTACCATTACCGTCTTTAAGTACAGTTAGTCGGACAATAAATGCCAACGCTATATCTCTAATTGAAGGTACTTGTCGTGGGGCAGATCTTAGAAAATTTCTGGAATCAAGAGGTTTATCCCCTTATGTTTGGCTAAGCGAGGATGCCACACGTATTACTGGACGAGTACAGTACGACCCTAATACGAACCAACTAATTGGGTTTGTGTTACCGTTTAATAGCCAGGGAATGCCTGTTCCATTCTCATTTCAAGCTACTTCTGCAAAAGAAATTGAAGAGCATTTTAAAAATAACACGTCTGCCTCATTACTATATGTTGTGATAGCTCAACCGTTACAAAAAGACGCACCTTCTTTCTGCCTCTGTTTGTTTGGAACAGACAACAAATTTCGCACAGAAAATGTCCTTGAACGCTGGAAATACATGATTGATCATCTTAAAGAGAACGGGATATCAGTGCTGGGGGTTTCTTCGGACGGTGATTCGCGATTAATGCGAGCAATGCGGATTCACACAAACATTGGTGTAAAGAAATCTAATTTCGAAGCTATAGCAGACGGTTTTGAATTACCTGAATTCCATGCAAATGTACTTCTAGAATTCAACTGCATTCAAGACCCTGTACACACTGGTGTAAAACTTAAAACGAGACTCACAAAGCCTTCGATCATAATGCCTATGGGCAATTCTTTAGTTTCTGCTGCACATTTGCAAATGCTCTTGAATCTAGTTTCGAAAGATAAACACTTGCTAACTCAAAGTAACTTGTCATCGAAAGACAAGATGAATTTCCAATCCGTTTTAAAAATTTGCAATCCTAAAATTTGGAGTTTGCTAGAAATTCATATTCCATGTAGCGAGGCGACGCGGGCCTATATCAAATTAATATACTACGTACTTTACTCTTTCCTATCAATGTCTTTAACTATTGAAGACAGAGTATACTACATTTGGTATAGTACCTTCTTTTTGCGTCTGTGGCGAGCTTGGCTGAATAGTAATGCCGAATACTCAGTAACAAATAACTGTATCACAGCTAATACCTATTTGTGTATTGAGTTTAATGCTCATGGATTACTGAATGCCATCTTTCGTTGCATTAAAACAAAATCACTAGAGCATTTCCTACCCTGGCAGTATGGAAGCCAAGAGTGTGAAAGCTTCTTTCGAAATTTAAGGTCTACTAGCACAACGTGTTCAACCGTTGTAAACTGCAGTCTGTTAGAAGCGTTTTATCGTATCCAGAGACTGCAGTTACAGGCAGACATTGCTGTTACTGACTTTAACTCTGAAGGTGAAAACCTTGTATTTCCTAGGACAAGACATTTGAATGCATCATTTGAAGAACAGGACAAACACAAATCAGCACCCACTGTTCTGTCAGACAAAAATGTTTCGATTCCAGATTTATCTGCAATCAAAGCTATTCTTCGTTGTGCCAAAAACGATGCATTTTCTGTCATCTGTGGGTTTGGTATGGATGTCGATATAAAAAATGCAGATTACGTACAAATCAGAAATTTGACCAATAATATGACAGGCGATGACGATATTTTCGATGATGAAGACTACCCGGATTGCGAAGAAGTTTTAGTTAACTCAACTGAAGAGACTGAATCGGAAGAAGCTTGCGATAGTGAAGTACTGCAAGATTTGACCATTTTATCGAATGTAACCGGTAATTTGGAACTACAGGATTACTCCGAATCTCACGCTAACATGAACCCAAATGGACCGTTTACCATCGTGAAAGATACACATGGCAAAGAGTTTGTGGTAAGGAAGTCTTCGATATGTTGGTTGCTCAATTCAAAAACTACAAAATTAAGCAGTGATCGATTGCAAAGAGTCAGAACGTCGGAGTACGAGAAAGCCCTTCGAAACAATCAAACTACTGCAGCCAACTGGACTATTGAATCTGAAGAAATCAATATTGGGGACTGGTGTCTTTTTCAAACAGTTGATGGTGAAAATTGCATAATAGGTCTTGTTCTTGGTTTTGCCTATACTGCTGGTAAAACTTGGAGAAGCATAGAGTACTCCAGTACTTTTGCTAATATCAGAGGGAACACGAAATCTATTGGTGTCCTCTGTCAATGGTTTAATGTAGAAAGCAATGGTAAGTTGAAGTCACTTGAAATGTCGGTGCATGGGTATATTTCCATAGAACAGTACAGACTGACAATTCCGCCTCCTACCCTAACACAGATTGGCCTAACCTTAATTACTGACGTTTATGATATAATAAAAGACAGACTATGAAAAAGTCTCAATCCAAAAACAGGGTGAAAATGCTAAAATTAATTGCATCTTTTGAGCTGAGGGAGAAAAATGTGTGGCTTGGCATCCGAAGAAAGTAAACAATGAATTCAGAACTATATATATAATATTTGGGCCTAATTTAGAAGTTTTTATATATCTGCAAAAAACATGATTATTTTTGATTGATTTAAATGCACTATTTTCAAAAAAAGGTTTAACATGTCAAACCTGAAGTTTCTTTAGCTTGCATCAAATATACATGTTATTATTTTTGTTTAATGAAGGGAAACAATATTGTGGTGTTTAAAACGTTTGAAAATCAAGAAAAAACGAGAAAAAATTCAAAAAATTTTGTATTTAGAAACAAAATTTTCTTCGAAAAAAAGCATGCTTGTAACATGTCCATTTGGTTAAAACTGAAGAAATTTCAGGTTCAACATATTCATCTTTTTTCAAAATACTTACATAAGAGTCAATAAAAAAACATATTTTTCCCACGCTTTCAAACAATTTTAAATTGAGAAATATTTTCCTTTGCAATTTATAATTTTTTATCATGTTGACTAGTAAAAAGTCTCCTTATAAAAAATTCGCTATAATTTTTTAAGCAATAGCAGAGTGGCCGTTTTATTTCAGGAAAGAAAATCTTGCCGTTAAACGGCAATATTGAACATTTTCAGACTCTTACGTCAAAAGCAATATAAATTAAATTCATTTCAGGCCATTACAAATTCTTAATATTTCAAATGTTATATTTACGTGAAAAAATATTTGTTTTCAAATCTTTTGAAATATTCGCTTAAAATTATTTTTCAGAATAAAAAAATATTTTAGATTTTCCCAGGTATCATAAGAAAATTGCTGTATCATCTTTAAATCTTTCAATATCTTTCAAATTCTTTAAAATTATCAAAACTCTAAATTTTGCTTCAACTTTTTTTTTATTATTCAAAATTTCCTGAAATTATCTAAAATTCTTTCAAAGTTCAATAAATTGCCTTCAATTCTGGCAGATTCGTCTTTGAAAATTTTCAAAATCCTTTGAAATCTTTTGAAATATTCTCTTGAAATGAATTATTCAGTATAAAAAATCATTTTCAATTTTCTTAGAAATCTTATTATTTTGTTATCCTTTTAACGCTTTTTCAAATGCTCAAAAACCTTTAACATTTTTTGTTGCTGAAATTTTCAAAAATCTAAATTTTTCTCTTAAATTTACTCGCATTTTTTAAAATTAATTATTCTTTAATTGTTAATTGTACATACCAAATTAACTATTTTACTTACAAACTAAAAAACTTAAAAATAGAACAACCATAACTGTGACATTTCATGTTTATGTTTAGTTGTCTGAAATTTAACGATCTACGGCTGGCTATTTTAAACAATTCAGTTTAAAATTATTTAACTTGGAATAAAAATAGTCTAATACTGCTATATATTTAAAAAAAAATTTACAATTTTTCTAATTGAATTTGTTATAAATTTAAGCATTTTTGATAGATAGATTTTTTCTAAATTTCAAAAAATTCTGGTACAAAAATCCACTGTTATTATAATAAAAATTAAAATAGAAAACCTTAAACGATTTAAACACGATTGTTTTACCTTTTTTCGACGCGGGTTTGAACGCCATCTCACAAAATTGTTCCCTTATCCCAAACACTCGACGACAAGTACTCTTAATATTTAACATAACAACGCAAATGTTTATAAGCGGAAAGTTATCTTGTGATTGATGTTTATTATAAATTTAAATTTATTAAAGTCTATAAAATATATAAAGCGTTATTCGTCAATGACTCGTATGTTACAAACAATAAATTACACTGTATTTTAAACATTTAACTTAAAATTAAGTTAAATTATTAAGTTATTTAACTTTTAAAGTATCCACTTTGCAAGAACATTGTAAACTATTGAACATTTCAAATCAAAACTATTCAACCTGAAAACAACAGACGTAGAAAATTGAAATAAAATAAAATATAAATAAAATTTAAATTTCTTTTAGTTAGAATAGACGTACAATTTTTATTGACTGAAAAAATGCTTCCGAATTCATTATAATGTATAAAGTTAATAACAAGTTTATACATGCAGGGAAAAATCGGGTTATATATATACCGCAGTTGACCTCGTGACAAACTTTTAATTATATAGACTTCTGCCATAAAGAAATTTTAATTATAATATTCTCTGTGGCACTCACGCTGGCTGTGTCGGCCCTGGCGTTAGATACTACGAGCTTGAGTCCGATCCGTGCGGGCAATCATTGAACAGTCAGCGTGAAATCAGAGGCAGTCGGATGGAGTCGATAGCGTCGAGAGCAGTCAATGCGAGTCTACATGCCTAGATGGGAGTCGACAATAGTCTATGTACATTCAAAGCATGTTTATTGAAATTAGTGTCATTTCATGATTGTAATCATAGTTAGCTTAAATGAAAGAAGCAATCGTATGAAATAGTATGAAATCTTATGAAATCTGAAATTAAATCATACGAAATCAAATGCAATCGTTGGTAAAGATTCGCCTGATTTCAGAGTGAATGGCCCCTCGATTGGAGGTTACGTCTGGCAGCTCCGGTCGGCTTTAAAAGGGATTGGAATCTTATTATTTTCGCCGCCTAATGAGGATCAAAGAACGAAGGACAAATACGGCATTCTTAGGGATTCAAAATTTGTAATACCTTTTAATGCAAGGCTTCTTACCGGTAATTTTTCCTTCGTTACTCGTTAGTTAGTCATTCGTCTGTCACGTTCTCAGTAGGATGTCGGTCTTTTTCCGTTATTTATTTTATAATTTAATTTTTGCTTTTGCTTTCGTCATTTATTATTGTTTGTTGAACTATGTTCTCTGTTTTTGGGCTTTACTTCAAACTATTTTTGATTTAAACTGAGTACCAGGTATGCTCTGTAGTTTTACTATATATAATGTTTTCTTTGTTGACCTTCTGTTTTTCTGTTGTTCTACAACGATGTTATTAGTTTCTATTTACACGTTTAAAATTGAGGGCCTCACTTGACGAGCCAAACCATCTCTTTCCTTACTAAAATTTTAATTTTTTAACCATTTTCTTTATTATTTGGATCATTTTTTACAGACTGAATAAATGTTTTTTGACTGATAAGAGTCCAAAGCTGTGACTGACACTTCTTAATTTAAATTATTCGTTGCTTATTTGACCTTCATTTCCACGACTTGATTCGCTTTGCATTACCTAAAAGGTTGAGACTAAAAGTACAATATTAAAATAATTTGTTTGTAATAAATTTGATTTTTTATTATATAATGTTGGAGCACCTTTAACTAATGCATTTTTATCGAATACGCACTATAATCATTATAAAATTAAATTCAAGAAACAAAATGGCGACGCATGAGACATTGATACCGATTTTCCCACGATTTTTTTTAAAATCATACAAATAGTCGGATATACTTTATTTTCCATAGTGTTTTCAGTCACACATTCTTCTGTGCAGTTATTTTTGTAGTAAATATTTTTTTGTATTAATAAAAATAACATAAATATATATGAAAAATAATCAAATAGTTATTAAATTTTTCTATTTCTAGGTTTTTCGGAAAAATATTTATATGACAGTTTATTTTCAATAGAGAATAAGTAAACAGTGTGAAATACAGGAAACAATGCGAAAATTTAAATTATTTTGATTAATTTATTGAAAATTCAGCGATTTTGTTAGAAAGTCATTCTTTTTGTTAGAACCTCATCTGTGCTGTTGAAAATTCGTGGTTTGTTGTCAAAAATTCATATATTTACGCGGAATGTGCATATTTTTGGTTAAAAATCACTTCTGTTTCATTAAAAATTAATCTGTTTCAGATTTTTAAAATAAAAAATAGAACAACGTATAGTGGACAGTGAAACTACTTTGTTAAACATTCTTTTTTTTGTTGACGATGAATAATTTTAGCTGAAAAATGTTTTTTTTAAATAATTTAGCTAGACTGATTTATATTTCTTTTTATATTTCATTATATTTATACATTTATTTTAATTAATTTTCAATATTTTAATATTTTTTAATTTAAGAAATTGATTAGTGAATTATATGTTATTATTTATTATATTTATTTATAAAAAATATACATGTATAATTAATACGAAGAGAAATCCGAAACATTTGGAAAGAAAAGAAGCAGTTGGACACAGGTGAACATTCGGAAAGCATCGGAATAAGATAATGGAAGACTGCAACACTTTTTCGGAAAGAAATCGGAAACGTTCAGAAAGAGAGGCGTTCGGAATGAAATCAGAAACAAGTTGCCAAACAATTAGGAAAGACTCGGAATAGAACCTCTTTCCGAATTCTTTCCGTTTCTTCCGCTAGGGCTGTGGTCACCCATCTCAGGGTTGTGAGACGTTTTCATAGCTGTAATTGACCGTATTTCTACTAGGAGCCAGTGTCATTTTCATTAATTGCAGTTTCTCCCACACGGAAAGACTTTCTTTTTCAATAAATTATAAAAATGTATGAAACTTTAATATACTCTATATGAAAACACTGAAAAGTGGGAAATTTGTTTAATTATTGATATTACAGTAGGGAAGTTTAAAACTGTTATACTAAAAATTAGTATTTGGAATACAAAATATTATGAATCTGTATTTCAAAAATTTATCATACTAAACAACGACATGGTGTTTACTAATTTTTCTGAAAATCATTTGAATAAGAGAAAAAATTAATGTCATAATCTGGTAAAAATTATTCGATAAATTGATGTTATGAATATGAATATGCCAGGAACCTGCGATCCATTGTACAAATATTGATTTTTCGTATATATATATAGGTATACCCTCAGTATGCCGAGTTTTTGGGCACGTTACTTTATATTTTTCTCAATAGGATCGCATGGACTTTTTTCTCCAAAGTAGTATTATATTTTACATTTGCTATAAAAGCG
>JAWWLR010000165.1:6779463-6790084 GCA_035041075.1 Acraspis erinacei | reverse complement strand
TGCGTGAGCATGAGTCCAACGCTGTGTTAGTAACCGCTGCCTCTCCACTCCTCGGCAGCGGTCACTATCACCGCGTGGCCCCGCTCTCACGCACGCATGTGGCGCTCCTGATTGATCCAGCTTCAAAATGTTATAATTCATAAACTAAAACTTCAACTGATTTTTGAAAAAGGAATTTTGGAATTATTTTTTTTTTGTTTAGACAGACATATAAGTCGCGACACTTGAGTCTGGGATACCCTGTATATGGGGCGTTATTCCTCAAGTGACACACTTAAAAAGTCAAAGTTGTATTTAGCGTCTTGCAATGATTTTTTTTTAAAGGATTGATGCATCTGTTAGAGCATTTTCTTTTATCATTTTCACCTTTTTCAGGGGTCATAGCCAGTAACAAAATATACCTTTGGCGTGGACTTGCGAGCTAATCAGCAGATTTGCCTGGCACGTTTAATAATAAACTTAAAACAATATATAGAAAATCCGTCCCTCCGAGATACTGATAAGTGATCTGTTTATGAGCATCTCACGAGAAAGTTATCTATGTCGAAATCTACATATACTGGAAGGCAAGTTTGGCGTAAGAAAATTATACGCTTGATTAATAGAAAGATGGCTGGGATAGCAAAGCTCGTGGAGGTGAAAGTTGGCCATTCAGATCTGTGAAATTAATACTTGCGAGAATTAAATGTTATATTTCTCAGAATTCAGAATTCCCAGCTCTGCTTTTTCATATGTGGGTTAAAATTTCCCAGTGTGCCCGCCTAAAATTTTGATATCGCGAATCTTATTCAAACTTTGCCAGATTATAGTGCTAGTGGACCTCTTTCAATTCGGTAAAGGGCCCACACCTAGTACAACGGGTTGTCAAGAAACTGGGACCAGAATTTGCGATGATTCATCCCGACCGCTAACTTTCAATTGTATATAACTTGTGACACACTTATCAAATTTCTCTGAGAATCTTAAAACTCGATTTGATTCTACAAAGACTGTACCGGGCACACAAAAATAATATTCTTTTATAACCTCTACAGGATAGAGAGGTAAGGGGACTTATATAAAAAAGCACCGAAAAACGTGAGAGGCAAGGGACTCATATAAAAAAAGAACCCCGAAATGTGAAAGGTTTTCCTACAATGGAGCCGTAGTAAAACTTTAATATTTAAAATAACTAAATCGTTCTCCAAATACATAAGAGTGAAAATAAAATAAAACATTCGTTGAACGTAAACAGAAAAATCATTTTAATAAAGTATTAGAACACTGAAGCACTACATCACGCCCAGCAGCGCTGTAGATAGTTGGCGCGGGGCACCCGCGTTCGTACAACCTCATACAACTCAACTAATGCTTTCCATCCCATATTTGTTTTTGGATGCTTTTCAAGAGAGGAAATCAAGGTTTTTCTAGCCTAATTAAAAAAATGCCGATTTTGGACAAGATCTCAAAGACGTTTTTTAAAATGAAAAATCAAGGTGAAATAATTTGTTCATTGTTTAATGATTATTTTTATTGTAAACCTCGTTAAAAGATCTTTCCAAAACCCTCATAAAAAAGGGAAATTCGATAAGTATATCAGGAGTTATCTACAATTGAATCGGGATCCTCCACCTCTACAACTTCCGACTTAAAACTTGTCTTACATATAATTACAACGCTGAAAATCGAACGATGACACTACCGTGCGCTTCTAAGACCAATATATACGTAATTAAGAAATCCCATTTTTAACAGCATTTCAGACCCCATATGTTCACAATTAGGACAATAAAACGATTTCTCTGAACTACATTGTTTTTGTTGCAAATTCCTCGCAGAATCTGTTTACAATAATATTGATCTTGCAAGGGTCCGGTTCGGGACTCATGATTGACCTGATTTATTACACTGTCTTAATGTTCTGGAACAGCTTATGGAACGGCCAACAATTCTAGACAGATAGTGTAACTGGATGGTGAGTTTTATTATTATAGAAATTAAGTTTGAAAATGAAGAAAAAAAGCTCTAAACTAACACTTGAAAAAATTATAATTATTGGCATAGTGCTTATTAAGAAAACTTTATGAGCAACCAATCCTAAATTTAATTTTTTTTTATTTCGTGACGTAATTTTAATTTGAAAAATTCTCTGCGGTTTACAATAGTTCCACTATCATTGCCAATATCTCGATAACCATAAATTATGGTGTCCAATGTTTTGGCTTGTAACGGACGGTATTATGAACCTACAAAATGGCCAAGTTTTAAAAGGATAGGTAAAGGTTAGAAATTCGAGTTGTGTTAAGTTGAAATGGTATGCCTAGTATTCGTATTTGATGACCTAGACATTTATATCGTTAAAAGGAAAGAGGCACAAAAATGTCTTTGTGAGGCTTCGAATTGCAGAGGGTGGATAGGAGAAACTCCTGAAGAAGAAAATGAGAAGATAGAGAAGAAGGAAACACGTGAGAAAGATATAACCAGAAAGAAGAAGGAGGAGAAGAAACCTGCCGATTATATGGAGGACGAAGATGTACGTATTTAAACATGCTTTATAGAATCGTGTTTGGTCTATGAAAATTATATGTGCAAGAAAAATGACTCTAATGACGTTCTGTGTGAATTATTAAAAAATCATTTGGTTAACAATTAAAACTTGAATTCGCTTCTATTATCTCATAATTTCGGGGAATCAGAAAAGTTTCAACATGCGTCATTGGAGATTCTTTTCTAGCCTGTGACAGAAGAGAAATCATAATTTTTGATAGAGACGAACTCTTTATTTATTACAGTTGGAGGAAGAGATAGAAAAACTTTGTTCGGGTGGATTGAAAAACAGAAACCATACCTTGACTTTGAGTCGATTGATGGTTCGTAGTAGGGAATTACAACACAGAACGCGTCTATTGCGTGTTTTACAAACTGGGGAACAACCTTGTCGTAGGTTGTTCCTTGATTACCACGGGTTACGCCTGATGTGGAGCTACATGATGGACGTTGCTGGAACTGAAACAGAAGAGACTCAGCAATTTAGATTGGAGGTTCTGAAAACGCTAAGCAGATTGCCAATCCCGAATAAAACGATGCTCATGGACAGCAAAGTATATGGCGTGATAGAAAAGTGGTCAAAACAGTCTTTTTCGTTTCCGAGTGCAGAATCACCGGAAGACGATCAAGTCAAACCAAAGGAAGAGCTGGACGATAACAAAGAAAAAAGTTCTGAAGGAATTATTAACAAGGAGGAGAATGAAGCAGGGGATGAACACATTAACGACCTGAAGCAGGAGAGCGAGCAAGTACTTATAACTGAACTTGCGTCGAATCTTTTAACGGAATGGTCTAATTTGATGGAGGTTTTCCGGATACCAAAGAAAGAGAGGATCGAGCAAATGAAGGAGCATGAAAGAGAAGCAGGTAGATAATTTTATTGGCTTTTTTTGAAATTGTCTTGTTGCTAGGATTTATTATTTTAGAAAAATATATTCTTACTTTTTATTTCTCATTTTTAGATCGAGGATACAAGGAAGAATTAGATAAAGAGCAGAAGCGGGAGACGTATGAGAGGTAAGTAAAAAAAACTTATTTTTTATGGCTTCCATTGAAATGACCGCTATTAATATCATTAAAAACGCAAACTAGAAAGTTTCGTTTCTCGCAAACTAGGTATCGTTCTGACCGATATGGACGAATTGAGAACGACAAGCGAGACAGAAGACGCGGTCGCGAGTCGCCAGATTTTGAGCATATCAGATCTAAAGACAAGAGGGTGGATGAGAGATCGAACTTGGTACCCGTGCCCCGGATGACCAAGTTTGAACGCAGACAACTGTTTGCTTTAAAAGTTGCCAAGGAAGAAGAAAAAGAAAGGCAGCGTCGCCAGCAGCAAGAGTTGTGGAAGGAACATGAAACTCGATGTTTGGCATTGGGAATGGATCCTCATACGACTTCGGCTATTGACCCCCAAACCGGTTATCCCCTGTTCTTCAATCCGGCAATAGGACAGTGGCAAACTTATCCTATTCAGGGTCGGTGACTTCTACCTGTTAATATAAGAGAATATTGTGTTAAGATACAACAATGGCCCCTTTGACAGTCGCCGACGCCTATGTTTTTAGTACGAGGCGATAAGCACGCGCGCAAAACGCGTGTACCGCCGAGTGATACAAACTGCGGACGAGGCTGTCAAAGGGTTGCTATTGAATGGCACACCGTGTTTTATGCAAAAGAGGATGATTTCTCTTTCTTTCCGTCGGCATTTCGGTGGTATAATGCTTTCTTTGCCTGCGGACGGCATTACACCTCCGAAATGCCGACGGGAAGAGATCGAAATCGTCCGACATTGCATAAAATACTTTCCCTCATGGAGAGATTCTACGAAAACGGTTCTGTGCTGAAACTCCGTAAAATCTCCATAAAACCGTTTCCATAAAATTTGTTCAGATGGGTTCATGCACCTTTAACGGAAAATCCCCAAAAAAGGCATTATTATTCTTGCAGACGGATGTGAACTTCAGCAGCAAATGACGCCCGTTTACGTTGGGGGATCTCAACCATTGGCTACGTCTTCACAACCAAATCTCGTTTCTCCTTTGCCTCACCTATTACAACCTGGTCTCTCTATTGATATTTCACCGGGTTTGCAGGCTGCAATGTATCCCATGAATCAAACACCAACCTATAATCAACAAACTACCCAATTTCCTCCCCCTCTACCAGTTCCTCATCAACAGTTTCCGGAAAGTCCGCTTCAGATTCCGAACAACCTAGTGCAAATTCATAACGGTACTCCGCCGATTCCTATTCCAGGTCAACCTATCTTCACAGAAAAATCCTTAGAAACTTCTTTCCAAGCTAGTCCTTCCATAGAATCCACAAAATCATCATCGCAACCTGAAATGCCCCCTCCGTTAGATTTACCTCCTAAGTGGAAATGGGCAAAGGACGAACGAGGTAGGGTTTATTACTATCATGTTAAGGAAAGAATATCGCAGTGGCTGCCACCGCCTCCCGATCATATCGGTGTGCAACCAGATTCTTCAACCTCTTCTGAATCAAGCGAGGAATCTAGTTCGTCAAATGATGAAGAGGAAGGTGTGGACGAAGATCGTAATCCTGATAGGCCAATTGAAGAAATGGATGTTGATTGCGCATCCGGAGCTGCAATAACCTCGAAACCAAGTCCTTTAAGAAAACTGGAGTTCAACAGTACTATGGAAATTAAGAAAAAACGGGATGGATTAGTCCAGGAAAGAATCATTAGTGTGAGTATTGTTTTTTGTCATAATGTGATTAAATTCGTTTTCATATTTTTTGAGTAAAATAGAATGCACTAGAAAAGGTAAGCTTATACAACCTTTCACACTGTGAAAGATAGCCTTGTTAGTTTTCCTACATTGTCGTTAGTAAGAATTATTAGTTCAAACGTCAAAAGCACACAACGCATCCAGTAAATTAATAAAGCCATTATAGTAGGAAGTGGAAAAAAATACTTTAGAAAAAATAAGCTGTAGGAAATAGAAAAGTGACCGGTGCTGTATTAGAGCGAAACTGACCCTTCCACCACCTCACCTAAGCCACATCAGACCACCGGAGGGGATGATAAGGAGTTTGGAGCCTCGAATCCTTGAACGCGTCACGAAACCCACAGGCTGAGGATAGTCTGGGGAAGTCTGGGAAATGAACGCTCAAAAAGTTTTTGGTGGTCACAATTTCAGAATGAAAACGAACTGGACATTTGTTTAGTTTTTATGTCTAGGATGAAGGCGAATATGAATTAAACAGCTAATCTGTGGTCAGGAAGAATTGCGCAATATTCAAAGTTGGCAAAATCATGTTCTTTGGAAATTGCGTCAAGGTATTAATTTTTGAAGGAAAAAAACTTAAACATTGAGGGTATTTAAAAGATCTGCAATTTGAAATAAGAAGTAATAAAAAATAGTCTTTATACAATATCAACTCAAAATCATACAAAATCAACCTCTGGAAAAATTTATTTTTTTAGATTGAAAATGTGTGCAAAACTTGTACAGTTGATATATAAATATAATATTTTTCTGATGCAATAAATTGTTCCAATTTCTAATTTCGTCTGGGATCCATAGGATACACCTTTTAAAACATTGCCGAACAGTTTCTGAACCATATATTCTGTGTTATCTTGTTAACAAAGTTATTTTTCACGGGATTGTAGAAAAAAAGTGTTCATAATAATCGATTTATGTAATAAAATTCTTCACAAAAGTGAATTGCGATTTGATAGGAGCAACCGGACCCTAAGTACTAGACCTGTAAGTAGTCTTCTTCTTACTCTATAATATGAGCTGATATTATAACAAGAATTTTAAATTAGTGTATATAGTGTTCACACCATAGTGCATGATGTTCTCGGCCAATAAAAAGTCTGTGCGATGTTCGTACCTCATTCTTTGGCACAAGAGTAGAAAGTGCAGTATGCTTGAGCGGCAACAGATTTCGCTTAATAGGCTGATGAAAGTCCTACTTTAAATAAGAGCATTGTAACGTATTACACGCTTTTAAAGCACGTTTGCCTAGTTTAAAGCAACACTTAATTGCGGCTCTTGGTTCCATTACTCAAATTGTGACAAACTAAGAAATCTTAATAATTTCAAACGTATAATTTTCCGTAAATTTTTGAATGAACTGTGTATACAGGGTGTCCCACCGCCTGTAGGACCATTTGCAATGGTGGATAGAAAACAAAAAAATAAGACAAAAATTCAAATACAAGAATGTTGTGCGGTCATTTGTTTAGAAACTACGGTGCAACAAAGTTCCGTGTAGGTGTGACGCCACGCGTAGTGAGAGTGCCGCTTTTGCTTCGCCGCGTCACACCTACACGAAACTTTGTTGCTCTGTAGTTTCTTAATAAATGACCGCACAACATTCTTGTATTTGAATGTTTGTCTTATTCTTTCGTTGTCTATCCACCATTGCCCGTTGTCCCACAGGTGGTGGGACACCCTGTATATAAATCCGAAAATCTGTATGTTTGGCATCTTATAACTTCTGATCCGCTGAACAAGTCGTAAAAATCTGTACAGCTATAGATTTTTCCCTAGGCAGATTATAGGCTTGTTTCTATTAACGAACTTATTGCCGATTTTGCCCCCGCCCCCAAAAACTTTTCGCATTTCGAATTCTAATATTTTCCTATGTAGTCGAACAGGTGGAGGACGTCTTGTCCTATCTCCGTTAAGTTGATGAAGTACACTGTGTTTCAGGTTTCATGGTATAGCTGTGCCTTGAACAGCTCCTGCTTGATGATTGGAGAGTCCAGAGGTTGTATTTCAAACGTTCCGTGGGCCATCCCAATCTGGAATGGAATGAGTTTTATTCAGAGACCTTATACCTTTTGACATGATTGTAATGTCTTAGGTGTACTTGTCCTCGCCTGAATACTGTGATGGTTATAGTGTCTTTGATAATATTTCTGATCGCTAAAGGTTCTGGCCAAGAATTTTGATCCTTTATGTTGGTTTGAATTAAAACTAGATCTCCTATTTGATAAACTTCCTCTTTCCCTGTTTTATGTACTTTCTTTTGATTGATTTCTTTCGCACGGGTGATTTTGTCGCGCGCGTCTTGCAGTTGGGCTGCATTATTTTTCCTACGTTGTTTGTCGATTTCTTCTTGGCTTCTCATTTCACGCTTTGCTGTGGCATACAGAAGCTCTTCTGGTGTGTACGTGGTTGTCGTGTGAGGGCTTTGATTATACGTCTTTACACCCTTCAGTAACCTTACCATAGAATCTTGACTGCCTACGGCCTTTGCTAGGTCTTTGATTGTTCGTATGACCCTTTCCGCAATTCCGTTGCGGGACTGGATGATAAATAAGGATGATTCGCTGAGATTTTTATCTGTTGTGTTCCCAGGTTATCAAAAAGCTCGTTTATCTGTTTGCTCTCGAATACCGGTTCGTTATCTGTGATGAACTTTTGAGGCGTTGGATTAAGATGGAGAAAGTGATATAATGAATTGTATACATCATCTGACTTTAAAGGCATGACCCCGATGTATCGGGTAAGACTATCCTCTATTATTAAATAGTTCCTGCTTTCATATGTTAACTTACCTGCATTTAGTATGTCGAAAGGGAATTTTGCGGCTTCGATTATCACCGCTTCGGCTCGAATTCTCCTTTCATTGTGTTTATTTGCGCATACGGGGCAGTTATTTATGTACTGCTGGATTTGTTTTTGCATTTCTGGCCAATAATGATGTTGTTGGATTTGGCGCAGTGTTTTGTCGAAATCCCAATGTCCGTTCTCGTGTGTTCGTGCAATAACATGATGTTGCATCTGTACCTTTCTTATAATTTTGGGATACATGTCCTTGATCTGATAGTGTTGTTCTAGATCCATGAACCTTAAGGTTCGGTAGATGTATGAGGCGGCTAGGTTCAAATCTTCTTCTGTGGTCCAGTCGGTGATTTCAATTATTCGTGGATTCTCTGTTCTTTCATCCTCCCCGATTAGTTTAACCAATGTTAGTAAGTCATCGAAATTTAGGTAAATTGCTCCGTTAATCTGGAGATCAGGTTTAACTTTTCTCTTGAGGTAGTAGTGGGGGACTTTACAGTTATAGAGGCGATTCTGAAATGTCTCGTCGTTTTCGACCAAGGTGGGGTTGTCGATTTCACTTACTTGTTTTAATCTTTATAAATTTTCGGTGAAGTAATTATGAGTTTTCCCAATTCTCTTTTTTATTTCGATATCTGGCATTTCCGATAAGATTATTTTAGAATGTTTTAAGTACAATGAAGTGTTATTTAATGAAGGTGCCTTTTCTGGTGTTTCTAGAGATTCTAAATCCCTGAGAAGTTCTTCCAAGCTTTCCGATGTGTTTGGTAGCTTTAGAAACTCTTGTAGTTCGTCCTGTTTTGGGTTGTTTACTTCAATGCGGAGTTCCTTGAGTTTCTTAACCGGAAAGGCTCAGCTGAGTGCGTCAGCATTCGTGTTTTTCTTTCCAGGTATGTAAATAACTTCGGGACGATAATCCGTGAGTTTTTGCGTGAGCCTGAAGAGTCGAGAGGACATGTTATCGTGCCTAGCGGCAAACAGTCCTTTTATAGGTTGGTGATCTGTATACACTTTGAACCTTTGTCCGTACAGGAGATGGCGATATTGCTTGATGCCCCAAACAATGGCTAGAAGCTCTTTCTCCGTTGTTGAGTAATTCTTCTCAGCCGGGTTTAGGCTGCAGCTGGCAAAGCCAATGGGATGTTCCCTCCCGTACTCGTCTAACTGACTTAGTACTACCCCTAGACCTTCGTTTGAAGCATCCGTGCAGAGGATGAACGGTTTCTTCAGATATGGGTGTCTTAATAATAGGTAGGAGGTCAGGAGATTTTTCAATTCATTAAAGGAGTCTTCACATTTGTTCGTCTAGATGAAGTCTACATTTTTACCTTTTAAATGAATTAATGGTTGGGCTATTTTCGCAGTTTTTTTTTTTTAAATTTGCGATAGTAGGAAGCTAATCCCATAAATCTTTCTATCTCTTTTGCGTTTTTCGGCCGTGGGAATTCTAATAGTTTTTCTACATTTTTCTTTAAAGGCTTTGTTCCTTCTGGTCCTACATAATGCCCGAGATATTCCAATTCCCGTTCGAGGTATTTACATTTGTCGGGTTGCAAAATAAGTTTAGTTTCTCTTAGTCGTTCGAAGACTTATCTAAGGTTCTTCAGGTGTTCCGCCTCTGTTTTCCCTATGACGATCAACTCGTCTGGATAAATAAAACCTATTTCGCCTATTAATCCTTGCAATTCAAAATTCACCATTCGCTAGTATGTAGCGGGTGCATTGATGAGTCCCATAGGCATTCAAACTCATTCCCAATGCCCTTTATGCGTGGAGAAGGCAGTTTTTTCGATGTTTTATTTAGCTACAGCTACTTGGTAAAAGCCATTGGCCATGTCGAAACAAGACATATATTTGGCCGAGCCTAGCATGCATAATATTTCGTCAATCGAAGGCAAAGGATAGCTGTCTTGTTTGGTAAATTCATTAAGCTTACGGAAGTCCATTACTAGCCTCCATTTCTGTTTTTTGCTGCTATCCATTTTCTTTTTTACTAGCCATACGTTGGCTTGATAAGATGAAAAGGATGTCCTGATTAATCATTTCGCGAGATATTCTGAAATCTGACTTTCAATCTCTTGTTGGAAAAGAATTGGGTGTTTTTATAAAGGTTCGCTTACTGGTTTGTTGGTTGTTACCCTTATGCGGTGCTCTACATCGGAAACTAGTGGCATCACATCTTGAGGCAAATAAAAAATGTCATTGAATTCTACCAGAATATTTTCCATTTCGTTTCGTAGCGGTTCTCCAAGGTGGCTTAAAGAACTTTTGGCTAAAAGCTCTTCAATCCTTTCATCCTGCTTCTGATTGCGTTGTATTGAAAATATAGGGATTGTGTGCTCTTTCTTGTACCACTCTTCGAGTGATGTCTCTCTCTCTCTCTCTGGTCTTTGTTGTTATTTAAAATCCGAGAGATTAGATGTTGTTTTTTCTCTGGGTGTGCTAGTTTACCTTTATAGTTGCATTCGTTTGTTTTTGAATTTTGAAGAGGCTCAATTCTTATCTCCTTTTTTATTTCTAATATTTGTTTTTCTCAATTTGCA
>JAWWLR010000165.1:6674852-6687106 GCA_035041075.1 Acraspis erinacei | reverse complement strand
TCTGCGTACATCTTAAAAAAGGTCTTTAAGCCCTATTAGTTTGGGAATTGCGAGGTTTCAAAAATTCCATTTTTTTTGCACTTTTGACCAAAAACGGAAGAGTTTCATTTTTTGAAAATACCTCGTTTTCTACAAGTTCCACGACAAAATTCGTCACGAGATATGAAAAGTGCACTCTTCCTGCATAGAGGCACCTGAGCGTACCGTAAAGTAGAACTACGGGCCATATTTCGACATTTTCGTCCCAAGTAATTGTGTACAATTCATTATTAATGCATAATACATGTTTTGTCATTTATAAACAAATAATTGTTTATAACAATATCTTGTCTTAAAAACATGTGAGTACTATTTTAGTACTTTTGTGGCAAAAAAGTGATTGTAATTGGTTGATCATGTAATATATATTTTTTTATTAATATACAAATCATTTTTAATAATAATCAATAATAACAATATCTTGTCTTAACCACATTTGAGTACTTTTTTAGTAATTTTGTGGCAAAAAAGTGATTGTAATTGATTAAAAATGTAATATATATTATATTTTTATCAATAAACAAATAATTTGTAATAATAATTGTTTATAAAAATATCTTGGCTTCACCACTTTTTAGTACTTTTTTTAGTAATTTTGTGGCAAAAAAGTGATTGTAATTGATTGAAAATGTAATATATATTGTATATAATAATAAACAAATAATTATAATAATCATAGTTTATAACAATATCTTGTCTTATCCACTTTTGAGTACTCTTTTAGTTCTTTTGTGGCAAAAAGGTGACTGTAATTGATTGAAATAGTGATCTTTTTTTATCAATAAACAAATAATTTTGAATAATAATTGTTAATAACATCAATAACAATGAAAAGAACATATTACACATTTACAATCAATAAAATCACTTTTTTGCAACAAAAGTACTCAAAAAGTACACGGAAGTGGTTAAGACATGATTTTGTTAAATACAATTATTATTTAAAATTATTTGTTTATTGATAAAAAAATAAAGATCATATTTTCAATCAAATATAATCACTTTTTTTGCCACAATAGTACTAAAAAAGTACTTAACAGTGGTTAGGACAAGATATTGTTACTAACGATTATTATTAAAAATTATTTGTTTATTGATAAAAAATATATATTACATTTTCAATCAAATACAATCATTTTTTTGCCACAAAAGTACTAAAAAGTATTCAAAAGTTCTTAGGACAAGATATTGTTATAAGAATTATTTGTTTATCAATGACAACTCACGTATTATGCATTAACAATGAATTGTAAACACTTAGTTGGGAAAAAATGTCGAAATATGGCCGTAGTTCTACTTTACGGTACGCTTAGGTGCCTCTATGCAGGAAGAGTGCACTTTCCAAGGTCATATCTCGTGACCTATTAGGGTTACGACACTTTTCTTTTGAGCTTACGCTAAATTGACTCTACTTTTATTTATTTTATACGAATTTTGTAGTGGGACTTGCAGGAAACGAGGTATTTTAAAAAAACGAAACATTCCCCTTTTTTGGTCTAAGATGCCACCAAAAAAATGGAATTTTTGAAACGTCGCAATTCCCAAACTAATAGGGCTAAAAGACTTTTTTTTAGATATAAACAAATTTTTGTATACTCTATTTCATCCTCTGGCATCATCAACGCGAGCTAAACCTGACACGGTTTATTTTGAAAAAACTAAACTCCACTTTTTTACCCCTAAAATCAGGCAAAAATGGTCAATTTTGAGGGGTCACAACTTATGACCAATTAGAGCTATAACATTGTTCTTTTTTTAGAATCACATCAAATTGAGTCTACTTTCACTCATCTGTGGAACACTTTTCCGTAAAATAATTAGGTAAAGAGTTACACAGTGATTTTTGAAACTTAGCGATTTTTCGCTGAAAACCGAAAAAAGTGGGGACTTTTCAATGTACCATAACTCGGAACCTATTCAAGATAGCAGATTATTTTTCTTTCAAAATTTTCTCATAATTTTGATTTCTTTCTTTCTTCTGTTGGACATTTTGCTCTAAAAGGCAATGGGAATCATCCGTCCACGAAAACGTGATTGCTAGAGATGTTTTCCAAAAAAAAAAAACCGGGTTCCCCCTCGAGTTCGAAGTAACATTTTTAGTATCTTATATAGGACCCCTTAATAAAGCGTTTTCTAAAAAACAACTGTAGACCCGAATTATTGTGGAAGAAAAGTATCAGATGCCTGGTCTACTAGTAGTATAAAAAATCTTCTTGAAATAAACCATTTTGTATAAAACTCGTCTCTTTTGGGGAAAGCTTTATCTGTTTGGTTAAAAATGCAACTGTTTGGTTGAAAATTGATCTCTTTTGTTTTGGGATTCAACTATTTTGTTAAAAATTAGTCTCCCTGGATGAGCTAAACAGCTTGAAATGTAAAACAAAAATATTTTTGAATTCAGCATTCAAGTTTTTGTTTGAAGATTACCTTTTTTATTTCAAAGTACAGCTTTTCGAGAAATTTAAGGTTATCTAAGTACTATATTCAATGATAATCAATAATAATATCTGTATGTGTGTGGATTGTTGAAGTTATTACCTCGAATTATAGGTTATAAAAAAGGTTATCGCTAATTACTTGAATATTATGGCTTGTGGGGGAGCGTAGATTTACAATTCACGAAAGTGAAAAGTTTTATTTCTTGCCAGATATTATTATACATTTTTTTAATCGATTTTCTTTATTGAGGGTCTTTTAATTACAATAATTATAAACAACGAGGAGCATTCTAACACAGATACTTGTACCGTTTACGGAAACATTAACGTTATGAAAAAAGGTTATAGCGAATAACTTAAAAATTCTGGCTTTGTTTGGGAGCGTCGATTTATAAAAATATTTTTTTTTTATAAGGCTGCGAATAAATAATGGATCGCCGTTCCAAAATATTGCAAGAAAAAAACCAAAAAAAGAAAAAAAAAACAGTTTTGTTCAAATAAATTTGAAAAGAAAGAAGCATTTGTCTTGATGATAATGAATATATTAAACTATATCAAATTATTAGAGCACCTGGGTGTTAAATAATGTATTGATTTTTTGTAATTTATTTCCTGAAGGAAAACGCTAGATGAAATTTTTGATGGCACAATTTGGTTTTATGTTAAATTTTTTGTATGCTGTGTGGCTATTTGTAATATGTTCAATACTAACGCCTATGTCTTTCTATATAAAATTTATGTCTAACAGTATAAATTTAAGGCGAAAAATTATAAATAATTTGTATTTCTTTGATACATTTATTGAATAAAGCAAATACCAATTGTACATAATCACTTCGACTATGTAAATTATACATAATATTTCACTAAGAACAAAGTGTAAATCTAGAGCTCATTTCAGGGTACCAATATACAAACGACGAGTTTCGTACCACAACTTTGAGCGAGATGGAACACCATCTTGAAATTGCCGCCAACAAAATTGATCCCAGAGTCTTTAATGTGTTCCTCGTGCTAGGGGTAATTAGTTATTTTACGGTATTTTTATGCTATATTGAATTTTTTGTTTGTTTCAGGTATGAAGCGTCAATGTATTTCCAAAAGTGTATTAAAAAAACTTCAGACTTTCTTATGATACTTTGCATCGTTCTCGAGAAAAATGCAGAAATTCAATTTTTCGAGAAAAAAGTTCCCCCAGCTAGAAAAATTATTTGGCTCGAATTTTTAAAAAATATTGAATAAAATAAAAGGCTTATATAAAAGGCGACATTCTGTAAGTTTCATGCAGGTCCAATAATTTTTTTGGGTACGATATTTTTTTTCTAAAAGAAGTATATAAAAAAATTTTCTCAAAAATAAAAGATTAAACATATAAAACAATAACTAAAAAATAAATAAAAATCTTATGTTCTAAAAACTGAAAAATTCAATAAAAAGGAATAACTAACAAAATTAAAAAATTGGAAGAAACCCCTGGTTTTATAAGTTAAGCCATATTTTTCGAAAGTTCTATATTAAGAACATTTTTAAATGTGAATAATTAAAAAAATATTGAGAAACCTTTGAACTAATAATGTGCAAAAATCGTAAATTTTGACTGTCATTCCAAAAGCGAATTTTATAAAAATAAGGTAGTAATTTCCTGAAATGGCTTGTTCAGAGTTGATTTACGCAACAGGTTTTTCGATATTAAAAATATTTTATTTAGTTATTTTTTCATTTTTTTCATTCATGGTCCTTTTAAAAAATATGTTTTTATTTATTTATAATTGCGAGTAACACGAAAAGCGGGAATATTTTCATATTTTTTAAATACTGTAAGTTTAATATATAGTTATTTTGTTCCTTTTACAGTTTTTTAATAATTATAAATACGTTTTTATTTATATGATTATGAAGAACACGGAAATGACGGAAAGTTTTTCAAAATTTTTAATTTTACAGTGATTTATTTTTTAACCTTTTTAGTTGTTAAAGCAAAGATAGGCTCATTGTAAAAAAAATTTTCTTTAGTTGCGTAATTTTGTTTTGGAGAATGCATAAAACCTGGAGTTTTTCCAATTTTTATAATTATTTTTAATATTTTTCAGTTTTAAATTTGAAACTTTTTTCATTTACTTAAATACTTTTCTATTTTAAATTAAAATGGTTTTCCGCTTTCTTACTCGTGGCAGCAAACGATGTTTTTTACTACATATTTTTAATTTGCAGTCTGTTTTTTCGGATAAATAAGTTGTGCATTTATATAATTCTTAAGAATGCACAAGACTAGGAGTTTTTTCAAGCGTTTCATTTTTTAGTTATTGTAAATAGCTTCGTTTTTCAGTGACTACTTATTTGCTTATTTTACTTCTTATTTCTTCTAAAATTTCGAAGAAAATGCAGAACTTTATCAGAAGTTCCTCGTTTAAAACAAGAAAAAAATCTAAACATTTCGAACCAGTCTTAGTTTGTAAGAAAAATGCGGAAATTAAATTTTTTGAAAAAAAACTCCTAGCTACAGAAATAGTTAGGCCCGAATCAAATTCACTGGTAACCTCTTTTATAGAAGTACAAATTTACCTGTTTTAATTGCATGTTGTTTGATTTTAATTATTTATTTTTTATACAAATTGTGGGCTAAAAATATAAAATAACTATAAAGTTGGCATGAATTAATTACTAATTATTTGAGTATAGGTGTAATTTAAATTTCACTTCAACTTATGCCAAAAATAAAATGTATGGCTTACTTATAATTATGCATTATAAAAATTAACCCTTTTCCCATTTGACCTCGGAATATTACGACACATTTTTTTTTCATGTTTTTATGAGTCCGCAAAGATTAAATTAGATATATTTTTAAACGATTGTTTTCACTTTTGTTAGATTAATTATCAATTGCGTGATCCTGGAGAAAATGACGTCGCCAATTTATAAGTTTCACAATAACGCCTTCTTATAATTTCTATAATGCTGAAAATGTATTGAAATCGCGTTCTTTTATTTAACTTTTATATTTATCACGCTTAAATGAGTAGTATAAAATAAATCATTATTTATATTTTAAGAAGGAAGAAACTTAATTATTTGAAATAAAGCAAAGTTTTCCTTCTTTTAAAGGTATGTTTTACCGATCTGACTTAAACAAATTAAGTTATAGAAAAAATTATCATTCAGTTCTGGATCAAGGAATTTCTTACATTTTAGTCAGCACTTCATAAATTGTGAAATCAAGATAAGGAAATAATATCGAAAAAAATATTCATGATAAAATATATAAAGACATTTTTTTATAAAGTGCACTACATAAATGTTAAAGTAAATTTGAAGAAGCCATATTAGATATTATACAACCCCGGCTGGGCAACCCAGTCTAATTAACTAATTAAACTTTATATTATTCACCGAACTAAAAAATAGTTGAATATTCACTTATTAAGACAGAGAGTAATTTTAAAATTAAGTAATTCTAATTTTTAAACTAGCTATTATTTACAGAAGATAATCCAATGTGGCCTCGACTAGAACCACAACAGTAGCTATGATCAGGACCACATTGAGCTAACCCGATCGGGGCCACGTCGGGAATCGGGATCAAATTGGGAAATTTCTATACAAGAACATTCAATTCCGCCAAGTTTTATAATGTGAAATATAGGTTTCTTACACTGAAAAAATGCTTAGTTGAGCCAAATATTTAGTTAGTAAGATATGGTACTGCTATTTTATTAATTGATACTGCTATTCTATTAGTGCGTATAACAATTCCATTAGTTGCCGTAACTATTGAGTTAGTACCAGCAACTAAGTAAATGGTGGTCCCAACTAAAAAACATCGCAGTATTATATCTTACAAACTGGATAGTTGGCCCAACTAACCATTTTTTCAGTGCAAAACTTACATTAAAGCTTTTGTAGGATCCCTCATAAAAAAAACTTTATATATTTTACGAGGAATATTTTTCCCTAAATTACTTAGCCAACTTCGACTTCACAAAATCAGTAAAAATTGACTAGGTTTACTGAATTTCATCGAGAGTTCACATTGTATAAGATTTTAAAGAAATATATATTGTATTCTCTTGAATCAAAAATGGTACTGCTTCTCGTTAAAATTCTGTTCCAATCGGTTCGATAGATTACAATGCAGAGATGAGCATATATCGGCAAGTTTTTTTAAAAATATTTCTATTTAAAATTTAATCTAACAGTTTCTACTATATTAATATAAAATGTTGTCTTGACTTATTTTTAATACTTTTTAGCCAGCAGCCAAGTTTAATTGAAATCGGTTGCTGACAATCCAAAAAAGGTCGAAAATACATGATTCGTCCAGATAAGGATTCTTTGATTTTTTAAAATCAAAATTTGAAGCATTATATACACCTTCTGTTAAAAAATTAAAATTCCTTAAATTTTAAATTTCTGTTATTTAGAGTGATGGTCTAGTTATAGGATCTAAAAAAACAATATTTCTCATTCTCATGCTTTTCATTGAAGATATGTAAATGAACAGTAAATACAGACGACCTCATTAGTGTTTTGGTTTTCCACGTTTTGAAGCTGAATATATAAAAACCTTAGTGTATAAATGGGACGATCTGTGCATTCCGACATCAGTACACAAAATTTGAATTGTTTTCCATGCTAAAAGTCTTACTTTTTTATTTTTCTGGTATATTTTTATATACCACCGTGATGCAACTCTTAGTCCTTAACTTGGTGGCACTTTTTGTCTGTGAGTATACGCCAAGAAATTAAATTAATTAAAGAAAATTTGGGTTGGTTTCGTATGCAATTACATTTTTAATGTTACTCGTATTTATATATAACGAATTTATAAACGATTTATTATCTGAACTGTTGCTGGTTATAAAATTACACTTTGCTTTTTCAATTTTGTTGGCCAAATTGTTTAGTGGTCAATTCTTGCCTCAACTTTACTATGCATATTAAAACTAAACATCTCCTTTTATTGCAATTTAGAATTTTTTCACTTAATTTATAATTTTATCATTTCTAAATCGGATCAGAAGATATTCGACATGCAATTATATTTCATATCTCGAGCTAGGAATTTTTCAAATTTAAAACACTGATTTGAAAAAGTTAATTTTCGAAAAAAATTGAAAGTTTGAAATTGGAACGGGGAATTTTCTAAAGTAAGTATGATTATTTAGAACAGTAAAGTTGTCAACAAAACGATCTTTTTTAGTTGATTCAGGAATTTTCCAAGAGAACTATAATTTTTACTTTAAAAGGAAATTTTTCGAGAAGAATTATGGAGAAGGTTGTCAGTATAAGGAACTAGATGACCACCATAATCTGAATCTTTAGGGAGAGAAAAACATTCTGTAAAATCGTAATCACCTATCTTAGTAAAACATAAAAATGCACTCCCGAGATATTGAATTTCTTATTGCGGGCAAAAAAGGTTTCTTCTAAAAATGAAAGCCAATTTTAAATAAATCGTCAACGAACTTTGTAATTATAATTTCAGAGGTTTGGAAAATCAGCTTTTAGTAGTGACTAAAAAAAGAATTTTTAATTTTTTTCAAAAAATAAAAACTCCCTCCTGAGATATTGGGATGGTGAATGAGAATGATAAATTTTGGATAAAAGAAATGATTCCATTTAGAGAAAATCAAGATTTAATGTGACGATATCGCAATGTAACAAGGGATTTTTGTTTGAAAATACTATAAAAATAAAGGAATCAATTTTGTTTAAATAAACGAAAATAATTTAAAAAATATAAATGATGCAAAAAAAATTATTAGTAGATTAAAATTTGTAATATATTTCAATGAAAATTTAAATTACAATAACTTTTTTTTTCAATAATATGTTAAAAGGTGAAATTTTAAAAAATCATACAATGTTTCACTGCCAAGGCTCACACGTACACTTCACAACTTTTCACATAGTGTATATTTGACTTTATAAGAATTATTTATACGATAAACATATTTTTGGAAAACTTGGACTTTTCTAGTTCTGTACTGTTACCATCTAATTCTGACTTACAAAAGTGAATTTTCCAAAATAATCATAATTTTGAATTAGAACTGGGAGTTCTCTAAAAAGAGTTTGTTTCTGAGTTGGAACAGTGAATTTTATAAACTAATTAAAATTCTAAATATGACATGAAAATTTAAAAAAATAGCAATGACTCATATTACAAGTTTTACAAAAAAGGGTAAAGGCAAAAACAAATTTTAGACTATCTTCAAAGTGGCTTCTATTTCTCGAGGGAGTTCTCTTCTCAAGTTTGTAAAGATATTTTTTGTTTTAAATGTGAAAAGATATGTATACAGAAAATTTAGTTTATTAAACCAATAGTCAGGAATAGTAGCTAATATCTGCGACATTATATATAAAAATCTCCAAAATTATTTGATATAGATTCTTTATTTTTCATAAATTATCAAATGTTTCTGTTTTTATATAAAATATATTATTAAAAATTTACAGTTTTCTCCGAATGTAAGGTAGAAGACAATACAAGAAAATCAGATTTGAGAGATCGCTTTGATATAAAACCTGAGGAATCGGATGCAAAATGTAACAATGCTGACAAAATTGACAAAAAAACTAGGTGGCAGATAGTGGATACGGCTATGGGAAAACTTAAAAATTTTGCTAATAATATGCCGAAAAAAGGAAGAAATTATCCTGTACCATTTATTAACAAAAAGTGCCTGAGAAATGCTGATATCGAGCGGACCATACAAACTGTCATCAGTCTAGCAGCACCATGCGCAAATGAAAGTAGACTGGCCTTTATTAGAAAAACCGCTCTAACATTGCAATGCACATGTAAGTCAGTTTACAGCTTTAAATTATTGTCATGTTAAAACTTTAGTTATCGTTTTTAATCAACTTTTATACAAGATATAGACACTATAGTCTAAAATTATCAATACGGTTAGTGCGAGTAACACACACAAATTTCCGTTGACTTTGAAGCACTATAATGCAGTTGGAAGAAAGGTGAAACCTTTTTCTCAATTGTTAGAAAGAGAACAACATTTCAAATTAAATGATCTCAAAGATATTTCTCAATTTATTAGGAGGAGACGTTTTTACGTGAGAAGTTTTTGAAAAAGATTCAAGATTTTATCGAATTTCTTACCTTCATTTCAACTTTTTTCATGACTTAAAAAAGTTGTTGAAAAAATATGAAAAACATAACACAAGATATGATAAGAAAAAAATCTACGCGTGACTGCAGTGGGGCAAAATAACAAAAAAATATAGCCACAATATAGCCACAATATATTGCCACTGATTTTTAATTGCTTTTTAAAAATAAAAGCTATCTAAATTTTCGAAATATCCCGTGAGACTGGTTAAGCAAACAATTTTATTTGCTTCACTTAAACATAAAGTTGAAATAAATGTTAAATTGAAGTTGTTGCTTTAATAACACCTAATTAATTCAAAATAATTGAAATTTTTATTACATAATCAATGAGTAAAAATTCGCGAAGAATAACACGATAGTTTATTATAAATAAACAATTCTGGAATAACAACTGTTTTGTTATAAATAATGGTAGGTGATTTTTGAATGGTTTCGGATATTTATTATAGTATTTTTGCCTTTCATTGTTTGAATTTTACTTTAAATCGGATCAAAAACAAAAATAATTGATTAAATGTCTAAACAAATCACAAATCGCCTTAAATTGTTTATAACAAATCAATTCTCGTTAAAATTTTGTTCCAATCGGTTCGATAGATTACAATGCAGAGGTGAGTATATATCGGAAAGTTTTTTTTAAATCAATTAATTGGTTGAAAGTTGAACTATTTGATCAAAAATTAATTTTTAATAGTAAAAGATGTTATTCGTGTCGAACAGGGTAGTACTTAATAAAAAGTGTTTAATTCATTTTTTGTTTAAGATACATAATCTAAACTGAAAATTAAGCTATCTACTTAAAAATGTATTTCGTTGAAAATTGGTCTTTTTAGGAGAACATTAATCTTCCTGGTTGAAAATTGATGTTTGTTAGTTGAAAGTTACTTTTTTCAACTGAAATTTTTACTTTTTTATTTTTGGTTTATTATTTATAATTTTTAAGTGAAAATTCATTATTTGTTGAAACTTTATGTATGTTTTTAAAAATTCTTCTGTTTTGTTAAAAATTAAATTATTTTATTAAAAATACGTATAATTCTTTTTTTGAAAATTACTTAATTTTTTAAATTTAAGACTCTTGTTTCTATTTGTTTTGCCAAAAAATAAATAAAACTAGTCAAGGGAGTAGTGAAAACATACAAAATTACGTTTTTTTTCTTATAATTTATAAGCTTGAATAAAAAATGGGTTTAAATTTTTTAAATCAACTTCAAAAGACCTTTTTAGAAGTTGGCCTCCCGAAGTACACATTTTTTAAATTTTCTTTTTACGTACGTTTGTACGTCGTGTGTACTTTTTGTACATCGAATATTTTCGTTTATACCCTCTTGGTTACGAAGTTAGGGTAAAATTGATTTCGGGGGGCTAATTTCACGCATCCCCCCGAAATTCAAATTTCTCAAATTTTATTTTTGCATACGTTTGTGCATCGTTTGTACTGTTTGTACATGTCATATTTTAGTTTATACGCTTGTGGTTGCTCGGCTGGGGAAAAATAAAAATTTCGTGCCCACCCCCCGAAGTTCAAATTTCACAAATTTTCTTTTTGCATACATTTGTTCGTCGTTTGTACTGTTTCCACTTTTTATATTTCCGTTTGTGCCCTCTTGGTTGTCCAGCTAGTGTCTGGAATAAATTTAGCAAAAATAAAAAAGGAAAAATTCTAATTTCTGGGGGATGACACGACATTTTAATTCTCCCCTAGCCTGGCAACCAAGAGGGTACAAACAAAAATATGAAATGTACAAACATTACAAAGGACGTCCTAACGTATGCAAAATGAAAATTTGAGAAATTTGAATTTCAAGAGGATGCGTGAAGTTAGCCCCCTGAAATCAATTTTGCCCCTAATTTCGTAACTAGGAGGGTACAAATGAAAATAATGGATATACAAACAGCACAAATGACTTATAAATGTATGTAAAAAGAAAATTTAGAAAATCTGAACTTCTGGGGGTCAACTTCACAAGGGTTCAATTTGCAACTGCGGTGATGAACTATTTCAGGGATCGCATCTTTTAAATCTTGACTGCATTTTGTCGAGAACGCGTTAACATTTTTGAAGTTTTATGGACTCAAATTAACTGTAGTATTTCAGAAATCGAATCTTGTAAATATCAGATTTGTCCTACAACTTGCCTAGGTCATGACACGAGTTGAAGTTGAGCTACAAATTAAAGAAATTTTTGAATTTTGTTATAAAATTTCTTACGATATATCCTCTTTAAAAATACTGAAATTGATTTACTAAAGAGCCAGTTGACGTCGAATTTTCTAAGCTTTTTAACTTTTGTATTTTTAAATGTTGAATTGAAGGGCCACATTGCATACGGGCGTAAGTGCCAAATTTTCGAAAATCGGTTTATTCCCTTAAATTACTTGTTTCCCGCTACTGTATAAACACAGGAAAAACAAAGTGTGAATCTTGCGCTCATTTCAGGGTAACCATATACCTGCAACAAAAATTAGCCTTGGTGGTGTGAATAGTACCACTTCACAAGATATCGTTTCCCTCACACTGGGGGTATGAAACGTCACCTGCTGTCAATTATTTTGACAGTTTTGCGGCAAAAACAATCGATGAGTTTCGTGCACCAACTATGAGAGATATGGAACACCATCTTGAAATTGCCTGCAACAAAATT
>JAWWLR010000165.1:6567766-6582927 GCA_035041075.1 Acraspis erinacei | reverse complement strand
ACAATGCGGTGCTAGAGCTTAAGAGAAACAAAAAGGTAATATTTTTATGGATTTCGGATGGCAACATTTTTTGCTGGTAAGAAGACGGGGCTCTAAAGATCTAACTCTCCAACTCATGTTATGTCGACCTCCTTTGCTAGCAACTACTGGATTGCTTCTGGACTTTCAGAGAGTGGGCTGGTGGCTCGCTTCTACATCCTTTTTATTATTATTTATTAAGAGAAGGTAGAGACTCCAGGAGCTGCGATAATGGTTTCTTAAAGCAACCAATCCCGATACAATCGGAATGTGTATGTCGTCGACTCTTGCTCCTTCTATTCTTGAAGTTGATTAAGAACGCTAAATTTATGCAAGATACTTGGTACAACACTGTTCCTAGAGTGCGGCGTCTAGCCTCGGATGACCTTAAGCGACAGACAGCACAGTTGTAGGAAAAGGTTTCCCCTGAGTGTGCTTTATTTGAGCTATGAACCTTTGTACAATATTGCGAGGAACACTGTTGACGGACCAGATGAAGTAATCCCAGAAGAGAAGCCTTTTGCATCTGGCTCGCGATGGATTGAGCCTGGTGCTGGTAGCTGGGATTTTCTTGAGTTGGGTAAGAAACGAAGCTTTTATACCTCTAAGGCTGCCGATTATGAGTACCGCAAGATGGACTTTGTGATCTCGGTACGTTCTGCTCAGCTCGAAAAGAAGAGCTTGATATTCAGCCCGTTTTTGTGTCTCTTTTGCCGTAATATTACCTTCGGCTGGTGCAGAGAACTCAATCACGTAAATGATCTTGGTCTTAAAATATTGGAGAATATTATCAGGCTTTGTTGCCCTGACACGCTGAATGGTGGAAAATAAGATGTTCCAATAGATCTTGCACTGAGCATTATCTACAACGGACTCTAGTTCCCGCTGAGCGTATGGCAAGATGGGCATTAGATCAAAACGATAGAAATGCCGATGATGGCCATATAACAACTTTAGAGCCGCCTTGCTTCTCTCTGTGTATCCGAAGCGTGCATACTTTGATCGTCCACTGAGAACATGTCTAAGTGTTTCTGGCTTCTTTTTGCACGCTCGGCAGTTGCCCCTGATAGCAATTTTCCTGCACACTAACTGGACCATATCGACAGGCAGGGTCTGACGGCGTAATGAGCAACATATGCACCCGCATGTGTCTCAAGGTCTACCGACATCGCCTGCTGTTCTATGCGCAGAGCCTGTGGGCACTGTGCAGGTAGTGTGCGGGAAAATGGTAATAAATAAGCTTTTTTTATTGTAGCAATCCATTTATTTGACCAATCGATTATATTAGTAAAATATTACAATAAATAAATAATAAACATAATATATGATACATATGTTGAGAAACATAATTATTCATTATTATTAATCATTATTATTAATTTTGTGGTGCCAAAATTTGAACTTTCGATTATTACAAAAAATGAAAAAAGTTTTTAGGATAATCTTGTAGGGCTTCCAAAATTAAAAGTTTGTCGTCTGCAAACTTTTTCCTATCGTGCTTTATTTAGCATAAAAAGTTAATTTTCGTTTGTATTTTGGAATTTTGTAAATCCTATAAATCCGGTAATTTTCTTTTTATCAAAAAAAGTCATGAGAATAAATGGTTCCCCTTTTGGAGTACTACTAATAACCATACATCCAATTTTAAAATCTGAAAAAAGTGGTTTCAACATTTTTTAAACGGCTCCCACTTTCTGAAATTTTATTCAAAGTGGCTGGCTAATGAACCTGATTTTCAATTTAAGACAATAAAAGAGTATACGAAAGGCCATTCAATATTTAAATTCTTTCGAAAGTTACTGTGCGAACTTCCAGAAATCTACAGATCCACGTTAGAATGCAATCACACATTTATCAATTACGTTATTGCACTTTCTTCCTGGGGCTCTTACATTTTTAGTGATTTTCACTATTATTCACAATTTGACCTTCACACGTATAAAGAAGATCAAATTGTACAATTTTATCATTTCTATGGGGAAAATAGAAAAGAAATTTACGCTGAATTATGTAAATATTAATTACCAACAAATAATAATAATAATAACATGTGGGCCGCAGGAGCTGCAGGTAAACTTCTCTGCAGATCCTGCAGTCCAGTTGTGCTTACTGTGAGCTCACAAGATAACGTGCACGCCATGTTAGCGATCTGCTGACTGTGTACATATATTGTGTGGCAACATAGTCTGATGCTGAAAACGCTATGAGTCCTCTATAGGTCCTGCAGCCCGGCTGCAGATACTGTGCGACCACAAGATAACATGCACACTATGTTTGCGATCTGCTGACTGTGTACATAGATTGTGTGTAAAACCGGCCTGATACTGCCATCAAACGCCATCATCAAAGGCAAAAAGAAATCCCTCCGTCTCCGATCTCAATCCAGAGAGAAACGCGTTGGACGCGACTTTCGAGCACCAAAGGTGTTAGTGATGCTAGGTCATGTGTAGTGCCGCTGGAATTAAATGGGATGCCAATGTCCTGTGCGGTCCTAACTCGATCACGGTATAAAAATGCCTGAAAATTGACGACTACACGTTGGTATTCCAGTCGCATTAGAGAATCTTTGCGTTTTAAAACTAAGCAGGCTATAGCTAAAAGCGTTCTTCTATGAAGAAACTTTAGGCACAGCAAACCTCTACTACTTTTTATTCGAGGGACGTATTTGGACAATTCGGAATCCCAAATTTTTATGAGAATTTGGCGATAATTATAGATTTAATGCTTTCATGATTCATTTTAAGGGCGCTCTGGCCAATCACAGGAATCGCAGAGACTATACATAAGAACAACATAACCTGATACCTCAGTTTCAGGTCAGCCCTGAAAAAGTGATGTTCACGAAATGTCGGCAAAATTCGTAGACTGCGAGAGTTTATGACAAGCTGCAGATCTCAATACAAAATTTCAGAAGCTGAGGGCCACACCTTGAGTTACCCCTGAAATAAAGTAGCTTATGGTTATACATTTATAACTCCCAAATCTGCATATTCTGATAGCAACTTTCCTCCAAATTATTTATTAAACGAATTCACAGTTACTCATACCTCGAATTCTTTAACTTTGCCTATTCTGATTATTTGGATTCCCAAACCTCAATCGATCCAATGCAATCCTGCCTCCGGGCAAAACACACTATACTTACAGCAACTATTAAAGTCACCAATGAGGAATTTTACTCTGTAAATCACAAACTTCTTCATTTTAAGTTTTTAGTGCTTTACGCTGTCAGACATGGCAATTAGGTAGTTTGAATCATACTTGAATAGTCGGTTTCAAAGTGTTAAAAACAGTTGGGGCGAGCAGTTTGACTGGATGGAGGTAGGTTTTGGAGTTCCTCCGGGTTCCATATTTTGTTCACTCCTTTCTAACTTGTATATGTCGTTTCTTATGGTTAAGGCCTTGATTCTGCCACGCTTTAATTTTGGTTTTCTATTATGTGATGACAAAATAGATGAACTTAATTAGAAACTTGAGAGAGCATTTGATCCCTGTATTCGTATTATTTATGACTTACCTAAACATGTAAATCTAACAATCTGCTGAAACCAAAGTAGGTTTTCTGAATGTAGGCAAGAGAAGGTAGTATTTCATGTGTAATTTTATATATGATTTTACAATTTTTTTTTACAATTTTATAGGTTCGCGAGTAAATATTTAATACATTGTTGTAACTATTTAATCTCACAAAATTACGCTAGCACGTTCTCTCTAGTACTTATTACTTCAAGTATATTCTTCGACTAGAGACTGTATTTTTAGTAATAGTTTATGTATCTCCTGTTCTTTAGGGAAATATTTAGCCTTAGAGATTTATGCTAAATAAAGAAACATAAATAAAAATCTCGATGTCTCTAGATAAAAGAATAACCCAGTATATCTTTGCTAAACCTATCAAGAAATAATTTCGAATGGGCAGGGAGAAGTTAAAAATTGGTTTATTTTGTTATAAAAAAATAAATGAGAAAAATGAGTTTTATTTTTCTTGATTGAAAATAGATTCTATTTGGCTATTGTTTGAAAAATGTACAAACAAAAAGTCACAGTTTGGCTATTTTTTAACGAATATGATTCATTTTTTCAAGATTAAGCTAAGAATGTTTTTCTGATTACTTTTTTGATGATTCTTTGTAAATTCCCCAGAATTATGAATAATTTAAACAATTTATGTGGAAAGATTCAAAATGATTTGCTTACAGAGGGAAGTAATTCTGTCTTTGGGATAATTCTTTGCTACGATACGTTGAAAATTTATTAGAATTATTAATTACTTTGAAAATTTTCATATGCAAATTTAGAGGTTTGCTGTATTTGAACGAAGAGGTTTAACGTTTTTTTACGAAATTGACTGAGAATGTTTTTGCGATAATTCTTCGCCATTATCCTTTTCAAGTTAACAATTTTTGTTTCTTAATTGAAAAATTTTCCCCAATAAGTAAACAGTTTGAGTTAATGAGCTAAGTATTTGCAATCGCGAAAAATAACTTTCGCTAATTGTTTTGTATAGAACTTAACACAAAACTGTAGTAAAATTGTTTAAAGCCACTGGAAATTATTTCTGGATAGTGTTAGCACAGACGAAAGATCTTCTCTGATCAATCTAAATATATTCAATAAAATTGTACTCCTGAATGATTTGAAAAATTAAAATTCTCTTATGTTAATCTTATGAGATACTTAAATTATCTGGGGCGAAGCGTCAGTAGCACAGAAATATCAGATATGATATTAAATTTGCCAGTTTTTATAAAAAATGTCGGCATTATAAATGATTTTAGACATAAAGTTAATGTAAAGAAAATGGAAAAATATGACCGCTCGATCGGTAGACGGCTCGGTAGCAGTCTCATAAGTTTGTGGAAATGTAGAAAAAATGAAAACTCTAGTCTTTTGTGTAAAGTATTGCCTATCCCAAAAACATCTTATAACTTCATGATTAACTTTAGCTGTTGCTTATACTGTTGATTTGGGAGTGAGTTTACAGGTCTCATAGATTTCAAGGATTTGGGATATTTTGCTGTGCTTAATGATAGTATTGTTCACAGTGAAAACATCAACCTGGACTCTCTTCAATATACTTAACCCCAGAGATAACTCCAGACTTACAGTCTTGTATTCTTGTATTGATTCTTGCAGAATCCTTGTGTCCCCACTGAGGTAGCAAAGCGCGGGCGGGAATCACTTTTACCAGCTGTGGTACTCGTTTCCATGATGCGTGTGCTAAAAAATACAATATCCCCGAGTGGAGTAATCTCGAAATGTTGCTCGTCTAGACCCACTTCGCCAAATTCTTCTGCTTTTCTTGACAACCTGGAAGTTATGATGTCAAAATTACTTGGAAAAAAACCTTCAAGCAATAAAAGAGGAACTTGCCAAAAACAAGAACGAGTTCCATAACTCTTTACAAGATATATATAGAAATGATTTTTATGGAGTACCAGAATCTCGAGGAACTGTATCATAATCCAGAATTCTCGATGATAAATCGAAACTGTCAGATGTCTTTAATAAATTAAAATGTCAATAGATGGCGTAAAAATATAACGGTTGAGTAAGAAATCGGAGGCATCCTGCCATCCAATTAAAGTTATAATTATACCCGGCCCAATTTACATTCTTGGGAGCGCTGGGTAACTCAGTTATTGATTTATGTTTTTTTAAACTTTATTTTATGCATATAGCGTTGAACTTTAATGTATATTATATAGTGACAAATTCTGATCATATGCCGATTGTTTTGGAATTTTCTATTAAGAGAAAAAAGGAAAGCGACACAGTCTTACGTGAATCCAAGGATTCTTTTTCTTTAAAATGGAAACAAGAAAATGCCAACAGCTTTCAAAATTTTATGTACTATGCCAGTTCGGTTAAACTGTCTAACAATAATAATGTAACCTTCTTAAATGATAATTTAACCTCTACCATTAAAGAGGCAGCTGAAAAGTCAAAAATGAAACACGATCACTATTCAAAACAAGATAAGGGAGGCAAGCCTTGGTTTGACGCCGAATGTGATCACCTAAAGAGAGAACTCAGAGCTGGTCTTAGGAAATGTAGGAGATCTGCCTTTGCCTATATTGATAACAAGAATTTAAAAATTTTAAAACGAAGATACAAGCAAATGCTAACAAACAAAGAAAAACAGTATGAATCCTCAATTTTAGATACCTTAGCCTCCTGCAAAAATACAAAAAACTTCTGGAATGCAATTAATAAATTTAGATTCCGTCCATCTACTAGTAATTGCATCAGCCCAGATTTATGGAACAAATTTTTATTGCAAAGCTTTCCTGCACGCTCGCTTTATAACGAGCTACTTATTGATGCTAGACACCCAATATTAGATATAGAAATTTCTAGCTCTGAGCTCTCTCAAAGCCTGTTACATTGTAAAAATGGGAAAGCCCCAGGCGCCGACTCAATACCCTATGAATTTTACAAAATGTTGCCGCAGAACTGGTGTTTATACTTAGAAAATTTATTTAATAAAATTCTAGAATCCGAAGAAATTCCATCTTCATGGGGGAAGGTGGTCGCCTTTATGTTACTTAAAAAAGGTGATAGATCAATTCCATCTAATTACAGATGTATTGCGCTTCTGAACTCTGTGGTAAAGATATTCACGCAAATCCTAACTGAGCGTTTAAAAAAATGGGCTACGTTAGCGAATGCAATCCCCGAATGGCAAGCAGGTTTCAGAGAGGGGAGAGGATGTATTGACAACACATTCACTTTAAATTCAATTATACAGATTCACTTGAGACGGCCTGGAGGCAAACTTTTTGCTGTTTTTGTTGACTTTCAGAATGCCTTTCCTTCTATTAATCATGCGAAATTATGGCATAAGCTATTCTCTTTAGGAGTCAGTGCGAAATTTGTAAGACTACTAAAAAACTTATATGAAAAATCTACTATATTTGTCCGCACAAAGCAAGGGCCATCTGATCCGGTAGATATTACGCAGGGCGTCCTGCAAGGAGATATTCCGAGCCCGCTCTTATTTTCTCTGTATATGTCTGACCTAGCGGAATACTTCATCAAGAATGGAGTAAGAGGGGTGTCTATCAACTCACTGTGTGAAATTTTACTACTCGCATATGCGGATGATTTAGTGATACTGGCAGACTCTCCGATAGGTTTACAACGAATACTTAGATTTTTATATGCATATTGTAATGAAAACAGTCTTGCTGTAAATGAAAAAAAAACGAAAATTATTGTTTTCCAAAAAGGACGACGAAGAAACTACCCTGATTTCAAATACGCAGGAAAGATTATTGAAATTGTGAATTGCTTTAAATACTTGGGTGTTTCTTTTGCCAATTCAGGACTGTTCGCAATGGCCGCGGACGAAGCCGTAAACTCTTGTAATTTAGCGATGGGGGCAGTTTTCTCAATGTTATCAGCCTCTAAATCCGACTCTTGGTATACGAAAGACACACTTTTCCGTAGTATGGCACTTAGCACTTTACTATACAGCTCGGAATTATGGGGTTTGCGATACTGTCCCGTATTGGAGAAGGCCCAATTAAAGTTTTATAAAAAAGTCCTGGGGCTCCCAACATGCGCTCCCGGTTACGCTGTGAGAACTGAGATAGGAAAGGTACCATTATCTTATTTAATTTTTAAGGCAGCTCTTTCTTTATTAGAGAAAATTCTCGCTATGCCGAATCAGAGATTGCCTAAGATTTGCTTCCAAAGATTAAAACAATTAGCATTGATCCCATCATCTTGCCCCAAATACAACTGGGCTCTTCAAATCAAGCAGTTTCTTATCGAATGTGGCTTGGAGGGCCTGTGGGAGCACCTGGACCTGCAAAGCCTTCGACAAAATAAGGACCGTATCCTTCATTCCTACGAAAGATCACTGAGAAAAATCGATAGAGAAAGAATTATAGAGTCTAGCTGTTTGCAGATCTATCCGCATTTATCACTGGAGTATGGGAACCAACTGTATTTGAATCTGAGACTCCCTTTACCAATACTACGTATATACGCTCAGATTAGATTTTTTAGTTCATATCCTTATAGAATAATCCACAATTTAACAAAGTATGTTTTTAACCCGAATATTGTGTGCTCATGTTGTAATATGCAACTTCTAGAAGATTCCTTTCACATCTTAATAGTCTGTCCTGCTTACGCAGAATTAAGGAGTAAATTCCTTGCTACAAATTTGTTAAATAGAAATCCTAGAGACGTGTGGGTAGATCTGCTCGCATCGGGACAGGCTACGATAGTGAAGAAAGTAGTTTATTTTATCATTAATGTACTAATGTTGCGCTCTCTAATAATGGGAGGTCATCTCGTATAACATTTTGACTGTCGTTTTTATTATATTGTTATTAGACGAGCAGCTTAATATTTTATAACATTGACAATAATTTGTAAGTCATGTATTTTCCACGGATCTTCTTTGTATGGGGTTTAAGCCTTGAACAAATAAATGTATATCTATATTTTTCACCAATAAAACATATTTATAAAAACTTTTAATTGTTTAAGTTTGGGAATTTTGCAATTCGGATATTTTATATTTCGACGATTTTCTGTCGGGAATTTTATTATTCGAGAATTTTCCAATTCGGTAATATTATTAACTGCCGAGAATAATATTATTCAGGAATTTTTCAATTCGGTAATATTATAAACTTTAGTAAATTTTATTATCCAGGAATTTTCCAATTAGGGAATTTTATAATTTGGAAATTTTATTCTTCGATTATTATATTATTAGGGAATTTCCCAATTCGGTATTTTTAATTTTCGCAAATTTTCTAATTAGGTATTTTTATTCTTCGGCAATTTTAATATTCTTAAATTTTATTATTTGGTCATTTTCCAATTCGGGAATTTTACAGTGCCGGGAATTTTTTTTTTCGGGATTTTTCAGTTGTCCCAAGATTTCAAGGGATTTTGCGAGATTTTGCGAGATTTGAAGTGTTTTCATTAAGTTTAAAAAATTTTAAGGGTACATTTCAAAATGTGTAGATTTTTTAATGGATTTCAAAATTTTTTAGAAATTTTGACATTTTGGAAGGTTTTAAAAATGATGAGGGATTTCAAATGATTTAAAGCTGTGTCAATGAAATTTGTTTTAATTCACCTAATTTAAAAATTTTTCATTTGGTTATTTATTTATTAATAAAAGTGTTTAGTAACTGCAAAAATTTTGGAAAGTTTAAGAGGTTTTAAAATATTTCAATAGTGATAAAAACCCTTATGTAATAGTGAGGTTTCAGTAACGTAAGGTAAAAAAAATATTTATTTGCTTTAGTTTTATAGGGTTGATGCCCATATTTGAAGTTTTAGAACTTATAAATAAAATTTTTAAGATATTAAAAATAATGGGTTTTGAGTTATTTATCCCTCCTCTGTTTTATAAAAATTATTTAAAAATTCTATATTTAAAAATTGCAAGATGTTTCTTATTGTCTCAAATGTCTGATCATAATTCTCTCTTCTTTTTTTACAGCTGCTTGGATAAATTGTTCCCATGCATAAAGAAACAAAAATAATCACAGCCAACCACTAGATACTGCGATTCTGACTCAGCACCCTAATAACTGGATCTTCTGAAAAAATAATATAAATATGAAAAAATACCAAATTTTTATAAATAAAAATTTAATATTAATTCATCCTGTGTCCCTTACACAACTCATAGATATAATTAAAACACAATATAAATGTACAATACATATTTACTATTCCTGAATAAAAACAGAACATAAACTGCATTCAGTCTTAATTTATTTAATTACAATTCCTTTTCTTTTAATGTAAATTAACTAGCACCAAGATGGCCACCTACCCGGGAAAATCGGGAGAATGTTTTGCCGTTTTGTAATTTTTTTATATTTCCCAATTAGAAAGCATATAATTTTGAAAGTGTTTAGAATAATTAGTTTAGAATAGTTAGTTAAATAAAAATAATATTCTAATAGATCTGAGTAAAAGATAATAATCTTTAAGATTTTTTTTAATCTTTTGAATTAAAAAAAATTTCTGAATATCATAAAATTCACTTCGTTTAGAAGTAAATCACTAAATCCTAACGCGTTCTTACTAACCACAACATATTATTATTCAGGCGCAATTAAATTAGACATATAATTATTTGTGTAATTTTTAAATATCTGAAAAGAAAATAGTCTAAATTTTATAATATTTTATCAAATATAATATTTTTTATTTATTAATTATTATTTATTAATATGATCGTATGTTATTTCAAGTTCAAAACAGAAACTTGTTAAAAAAGATGTTTAAAATCGAGAAAAATAGGCTAATGTTAATTATAAATAATTTTAGAAAAAAACTCGAAGTGAAATTAAAAAAAAAATCTTTCGTGTTTTCTTTAATTGACAATAACTATTTTCAGTTTACTTTTTCTCTTTAGTAAAAGTTGCAATTCTTATTTTATTCCAATGCTTTGGCGCTTATATTTTATTCCTCTATCTATTGTTTCCAAAAATAAAGATTTTATAATCCCTAAATAAACAATGAAAATTGTGACATATTTATTTGAAAAGTTCATCTCGACTTTTTTTCCAAAACTAGTTATAATTAACAATAGAAGAATTTCCTCGATTTTATATATCAGTTTTAACTACTTTCATTGTTTAGCTTGAAATAACTTTAGTTCATGTTTAATTTAAAAACAAATATATTCAAAATTCCCTTTTCTTCTTAAACCTTAAGCTAAATTTCATGAAAATATTGTTGACGAAAAGACAGTTTTGAAATTAACTTATTAAAATTAATTAAATTAGCTTACAATATCTAATTTTAGTTAATTTGTTTTAACTTGCAAAATTTTTAAACTACATTTTCTTTAAATTCTGAAAAATAAAAAAATGTACTAAACTTTCTTAAAAATCTAGAGTATGTTGTTTGATTCTCTCAAAAATTTTCCAAATTATTAAGAAACTTATTTTTTTACAAAATTGTAAAAAATTTACATTTTTCTCAAAATTTTTATAATTTTTAAATCACCGATTTTTAAAAATCTTTTTAATATATCTGAACATTCTAAATGTCTTTTAAAAGTTTCTGATTTTCCTTAAAATTTTTTATAGAGAACAAATTTTCCTCCAAGACTTGCAGATACTATTTCGAAAAATTTTTGGAAATACTTTGAAATCTTTCAGAACATTGTCATAAAAGTTAATTTTTCATAGTAAAAAATTATTAAACATTTGGATAGGAATCTAAAGAAAAATTTTTATTTTCTGGAAACCTTTCGTAATTTTCATTCACATTTATTTTTTTAAATCTTCAACAATCTAGATTAAAGAAAATGAAATTTTTCAAATGTTTAAAATTAACTTTGAATTGTTTGTATACTTTTAAATATTTATGAAGCATAATAGAATTTTTTTGTAATTTTAAAATTCTGATTCAATTTTCTTTAAAGGCTTCTAATTTGTTGTTCGAAATCATAAGCTACTGAAACTTTTACAAATCAAAAGAAAAATGTATTCTGAAAAAATTGTTTTAAAATCTTTCAGATTCTTTTCCTATATTTTAAAATATTAAAAACTTAAAATTAACCTTTTAAAATAAAACCTGAGTAATTTTGCATTTTCCAAAAATCTTATTGCCCGTGTAGTAGTGAAATAAAAGAAATTCGTCTTAAGCCTTAAGCTAAAATATTTAAATGAATTGAGTAAAGTTAATTAAATTTGTTTCCAATGTTCAATTTTATTTCCTTTTTTTTTAACTTAAAATTTTGAAAACATTATTAGGATACCATTTTTTATTACTTTAAATTACGAACATGTTGTTTCGATTATATTAATTATATTTTATTATATTTCGAATTGAAAAATTTTATGAGAAAATTTCAAGAGTTAAAAATAGTTCTAAAGGAAGATTTAACACAGTTAATATTAACAAAAAGTAAAATTTGCAACAAGTAAAAAACTTTTAAAACAATAACATATATTCTATAAACTTTATATGTAACACAAGCACAACTCTTTGATTTGATAGCATGCCTTAAAATAGCATTTGCCATTCTTTGACAATATTTGGATCATTTGGTGCTTTAAAAAATTAAATTTTTTATAACTTTTTGCTGCTGCTGACCATTATTTTTATCCCGATTTACAATCAAAACGAACGAACTTAACCATTTTGGTTCAAAATTTCAACTCTGCGGATATTTGATCTAAAAGCAGTGTTTTTTAGTTTTCTTTCGTTTAGAAAATGGAAAATGTTGCAGAGATAATTCAAAAAACTTGAATATTATTTAACACTGTCAGGAAATTACTTTAACGGTATTACTAAATTAATCTTTATTATTTTTCCATGCATTTGCAACGATCATAGGCCAACTACAATCAATCAGAGTTCCAGGGTGCTGGGGCTAATCGTTTGAAACGTTCACACCAAGTCCTCCAAGACACTTTCGATTATTTGGTCCAAAAAGTGCTTTTTTGAGAACGTCTGCAGCCATCTTTGATGCTGAAACATATTTAACGTTGATGCTTCCTCCCTAGAAGATTTCGTGAACATAATGATGGCGAATATCTATATGCTTAGTGTGAGTATGTTGGACCGGATTTTTCATCAATGTTGTAACGCACCTTGATTACCGCAGAAGATTTAAATTGGATTTGCATCTAGATTTATTAGACCGACCTCAGTTAAGAAACTTCGCAAATAGACACCTTTCTTTGCAGCCTCTGACAGAGACATGTACTCTAGTTTGGTGCTGTCGAGAGCAACTATTCTTTGTTTCATCGCCTCCCAGAATATTGCAGTACCAGTAAGATTGAAAACATATCCTATCTAGAATATCCGATCATCAAGTCCAGAACCCGAATCTGCATCCACGTGGGCAAAAATTTCATTACCTGTTCTTTTGAATTTCAAACCACTGTTTCTGGTTCCCCTTAGACTCCGTAGGACTCGTTTTTCTGATAACCAGTGAGCTTTTCCCAGGTTTTGATTAAATTAGCTCTGAAAGCTTACTGCGTAAGCTATGTCAGGTCGTGTGGAGACTGCAAAGTTCATAAGAGAGCCTATCAAGGATTGATATGGGACTCTGCTCATTTCTTATACCTCTTATCGGTCTTGGGTTACATATCCTTGCTGAGTTTAATGATTCCATCTCAAGATGTAACGACAGGCTTGGAATCTTGCATGCCACACTTTCGCAAGACATCCTCGATGTATTTTGTCCGCGAAATGACAATCGATTTTGTATACAGATTCTGTTCAAATTCGATCTCAAGGCAGTAATGTAATTTTCCTAAATATTTCATTTGGAATTCAAGAGATAGATTTTATTTCAGCTTTTCAAAGATTTCTGCGCGATCTGTTGCGATAATCAGATCGTCCGCGTAAACCACTACTATAAGGAGAGATTTCCGTTTTTGTTTTAAATGTAAACACACTGATCTGCATTTAATTGTTTTAATCCAAGTAATTGCAGTTTTTCATTTAGCTTCTGAAACCATTGACAACTGGAATGCTTGAGACCATAAATTAACATCTTGAGTTTGTAAATAAGGTTCTCGCTACCTTGAAGTTCAAAACCTTCAACCTGCACTATATGGATTTTTTCTTCTAGGTCTCCATTAATTTATGCCTTTGCCACATGAAGTTGATACAGTTCTAGACCTAATTCAGCTGAAAGAGCCATTACCATTCGTATGGAGCATTGTCGAGCAACTGGTGAAAATTTCCGAAAAATCTTTCTCAGGCTGCTCATTGTAGCCTTTCGCTACTAAACGTGCTTAGCGGCTTTCGACGTTACCATCATTGTTGCATTTCGCTCTGAGAACCCATTTTTAAAAAAATCGTCTTTTTATTTTTCGGACGTTTGGTCAAAATCTAGGCACCAATCAAGGAAAGCGCAGCAAACTCTGCTTTAATAGCTTTACGCCATTCGTATGGATCAGGACCGTCAAGAACTTCTTGGATACTTGGATTTGTAGCCTCTTCATTTACTCAAAAAGCTGCTTCAACATCGCTAGTAATTAATGTGCTGAATAAATCTTTCGTTCTTCATCGTTCTCCAGTCTTAACTATGTTTGACCTTCCTGACCCTCTTCTAGACGTAGGAGTTCGATTAATCGATTCCAATTGTTGCCTCCCTGGTGGATGGTTTTCTGCATCAATTTCTTCTTCGGGATTTCTAACTATAAGACGAACGTCGCTGTTGATAGATTGATCTTGAGAATCTTCATCTTCACTGTTTTGACTCCCATTTGGTGTGATAATTCTTACATTTTGAATCTTTACATCATCCCGATCTGTATTCCTGTTGGTCTCTTCATTTTTGGAGAATGGATCAAAGGATATGCTCATTTTTTCTGTCTATTAAAGAGCGATCGATTTGTGGTTGTAGTTGACTTTGGTTGAAAAAATTTTTCTAGCTTCAGTATTCCACAGACGATCTGCCGTAGCTTCGGCTACGACTTGGATCTACTTAGATATACTTTCTAAAATAAAGTTTTGATTCTATTATAGATTTAATGTTTGACGATGATTCATTTTGATAAAAGGAGATATTTCGGATTCTAATCGTATACAAAAACTGCGAAATTTTAACGATGTTTCGTCAACATTGTGATTAATTTATTCAGGGTTGACCTGAAACTGAGGTATCGAGTTATGCTTTTCTTATTTATATAATCTGCGATGCCTGTGATTGGCCAGCGCGCCCCACTTTAGGGCTGGTTGAACCTGATTGGCCAATCAAGTCTTTATTTTTAATCCGGAAGAATGGAAAGCCAAATCGGATTGATGTTGTATCCATTGTCCCTATTAATGTTCGTAGTTTGGTTGAAGATTTCGATTGTTTCTCTATGTTTTCTTGGAAGAGCATTGTGATTTTTTGCGATGAGGATTGTTTTTTCAAGTTAGATTATATGTCCTGTTTCGATATGATGTTCAACTCCAAAATCGACATTGTCACAAGAACAAGAGATTTTATAAGCACCTGGTTCACTGAGGCTTGCCTTTTTGTCTTTAGGGTTATTTAGTAGTTGTCCTATGTTCGCAGGTGGGTTAAATATGGTGTAGATGTTGTGTTTGTTCAGAATTCTTCATATTTTTTCAGTGATACATTAGATGTAGGATTGGATGGTCGTGGTTTATCTCTCTCTTTCTTTAGATGGCTCTGTTAA
>JAWWLR010000165.1:6524831-6535151 GCA_035041075.1 Acraspis erinacei | reverse complement strand
CGTGTGAAAATTAAATAAAGCATTGCGCGACTTAAAACAAGCAGCTCGCCGTCGTGAGAAAATTATACATAATTTATATATAGTGGACAAAACGCTGATATTTTCCATTTGTTTTTCACAGAAAAGTTCATAAAAAATAAAAAATAACATGTCTGATCCACTATATACAAACTATATATAACTTTTTCACCTGAGCGGTGCTGGTTTGAGCATTTTGATCATGTAAGAAAAGAAAGTTGTTTTAAGAATTCCTCAGTCGATCGTTTTTTATACTTTTTAGATCGCGGAAATATTTCGAAAAACATTTGCTTAATTCTATTTGTTGATGATATCCTAATCATGACATTCTAGATGAGCCTTATGATAAATTTCAAAAAATATTTAATGAATCAATTCTTCATGGTAGATATGAATGAAATAAGTTGTTTTTACGTATCAACGTCCAAAGGAATGGCGGTACAATTACATTAGATCAAAAGGCTTATCGAGAGTCAATTTTAAAGAAATTCAAAATTACTGATTGTAATCCTATCAGCACGCCCTTGCAGAGTAAATTAAACTATAAAGATCTAGTATCTGACGTATTTTACGATGCTCCTTCAAAGAATCTTATCGGATGCCTAATGTACGCAATTTTGTGTACGAGGCCTGATCTTTGCTTTGCTCCAAAGGTATTCAGTAGATATCGGATTAAAAATAACAAATTATTATGGAAAAATTTAAAGAGCGTCCTTAGATATGTGAAAGGTTCCTTAAGTCTTAAATTAACAAACAAAAGGGGCCATTACACTGATATGTTTTGTTGGATATGTAGATGCCGATTGAGCGAGTAATGAATATGTCTGCAAAAGTACTAATGGGTTTGTTTTTAAATTGTTCAATCAAAATACAATTTTTTGGAATCGTAAAAGACAAAACTCAATAGCAACTTCTTCAACCGAAGCTTAGTACATGGCTGTTTTTGAAGCAGTTAAAGAAGCTTGTTAGTTAAAATCCCTTTTGCAAAGTATTAAAAGTGAAATTGGAAAACCAATAACTATTTTTGAAGATAACAATTGTTGCATTGCAATTCCCAATAATCTAACTGATCACAAACGATCTAAGCATATCGATGTAAAGTACCATTTTTTGAAGAGAGAAAATCAAACAAAAATATATAATGCTTAAACATGTGTGTACAGATGAACAGATTGCTGGTACTTTGACGAAATCACTGCCTACGCCACAATTCATTCAGTTCCGAAAACAGATGGGTCTAGAAGAACTACTCATGAACTGGAAACCTGAGACAAAACTTCTAGAGCAGCTACATCTCAACATTTCCTTCAAGATTTTAGTTATTGAGACACGAAAAGCCTAACTAAAACAAAAAATCAGATACATACATATAAATTTTATATTTTTAAACTATTTTCCTTATGCATGTTGCACTTCCCTTATTATTATATATTATTTTAACATGCTAAGAAAAAATTTTGCTGATATGGTCTGGTGGGGTTTTTCTTGTGTTTTCCTCCGACGCCCATGCAGCGAATGTTGGACCATCGTTATTGAAATTCCCAAGTGAAAGAAAAGAGAGAATATTGTTCATCTCTAGATTTGAATGTATTGTTGATTGATAAATTTGAGTGGGAGTATAGAAATATGCAAATTTCTCCGATAAACAGTTCTCATATTATATTATAGTTTGGTATTTAGTATCGCCTCCTGATCTATATATGTTGTGTCTACGTGTCCCTATGTAGTGGACCAATGCTTCAAGTAGTTCAGTCGCGTGATGATCTCTAATGAGTCAAGACGTTTTATAAAATTAAAATATTTTCAATTAATTCACCTGAACTAAAGACTTGTTATTTATTTATTTAATTAAATAATTACTGAACTTTCACCATATCCCAATAGGAAAAGTTAATTTGCAATCAAATAGTTGAATTTTCAAGCAAATTGATATTATTAATCGTATGCCGTTCATTGCCAATGCAATGAAGTACTTTGAACAACTTTTTTAGAATAAGTAATCAATTGAATGGCAAATGTCGAGCTTATACAGAATATTTTTAATATATCGCTACCACAGTACTGCGAAATTTAACTAAAAACTCGGCGAAAGTGACCGCCTCCGTAACTGGAAATGCAATATTACAACTCAAGTTGAAGTGTCCTAAACTGAGACAGCCAGCGAATACTTTTTCTATAAGTGTAATAAATTTCATTTAAATAAGGCCACACAAGTTATACACAAAGTTTTCAAATACAAAAAATGTCGGATTTTTCGCCAGTTCACAGTGGGACAAAATCCCAAAAAGCTGGCCAAAGTAAAAAAAAAATTTGGATTTTGAAAATGGGAATAGTTAGGTTTTGTAGAGAAAAAATCAAGGTTTCAGAATCTGTTGACTAGAGGTCCCTATCACTATTATCTGTAGTTCTATGGCAGTTTGAAACTGGCCTTCGTTCGGTAAACACCTGGCAGTTTCGTAGTGCTAAGACTGGTTCTGTGTCTCGAAGGTTACAGAAAATCACAGAATCAAGATTTTTCAATTCTAAAAAATGGATTCATCTTCTAGCGGTAAGTACTTTTTGAATATAAATCCCTAGTATAATAGTCACAGTATTACTTTCTACAAAAGTTAACGATTTGTGTGTAAAAGTAAGATAAAATTGAATCAAATCAAGCAAACATTTCGAAAAAAATTGAGTGGCTCGTCGTTGTTCCACCTCTGGACCCACTACATCTTGTGAAGTATATTATTAGTTATTGGAATCAAAGATAAAACTTCGTTATTAGTTGCCATTGTGATTTTTGTTTCAACTTTTTGTATAAAATGTCCGAAGATATCGATTTTTCCCACGTATAAAGTGTATGTGTAATGCCAAGTCTAAAATAAAGTGTATGCCAAGTATTTAGAAGGAATATGTCCAAGCCATCTTAGGAGAGGCCATATGTTGTCATTTTTATTCCTGGTTTTTGTAGAATTGTAATTATATTAATTGTATAAATCCCGGAATTGGGTTTGCATTAAGTTTCTAAATTTACGAAATTCAACTTGCATAATACCATTTTTTGTTTTTGAATGATATTTAGTGTTGAGTAGAAAAAATCACTTTTTAACTAAGTCATCCACAATCATCCAGTCAATCCATGTACTAGAATGATCAGTGTGGTGGATGGTATCACGTAGAACTATAGATAATCCGTCAGAGAAAACTACTGACTTTAAATGGTGAGTTAAATTGATGGTAGCATTAATATTTGTGTTTAGGTCTCCGATGAGTACAATGTTATTATAATTAGGTATAAGGTCAAAAATATCAATCTCAAGTTCTCGCCGTTGGAGGCGTTAGGAGGTTTGTAAATTACACCCACCAACACACTGTCCTGAGGAGACGATACCTTTGTAAGAAGGTACCCAGCAATAGCATAATTGGCAAGAGGACCCACTCCCACCTGTACATCCCTTAAGCTGTCATGAATATAGAAGCAAACCCCACCCTCTCTTCTCTTATCTCTACCTCTGCGGAAAATTGTGTACGGATCAAGTGCTATAAGGCTCGAAGAAATTTTGGACGTAAGTTAGGTCTCAGGCACGGCTATGCTATGATAGGAATACTACATAAAGTGATGTTTAAATTCAAGGTAATGGGCAGGAAAGGACTGAGTATTAATCTGAGAAATATTTAAAGTTTCCATTGTGAGAGTGATAGGTAAAGATCAAGTATATTATATTCCGCGAAGCTAAAGAAACAGACAGGTGTAATCAGCACAATCCAGTTCACATGATTACAGTTGAAAGTAAAGGAATTAAGCACATTCAGAAGTAGACATTAGAAATGCAATAAACATCCTAAAGCTCATGATGTATAAAAAAGTACAACTAGTATAACTAGAAAAAAGTAAATTCAAAATAGACTTGGTAAGTAGTTGCTACTGTATTCTTTCAACAGATTGAATGTTCGACAGATATATTCTCGGCGAGCAATCCGCTTACGGCAGAAAAATTTTCCGCCAGCAATCCACAAGTATTTGGACTTCGTTTCTCTACTTTGTTTCTCTTTCAATAAGTTCATTTCATAGATCTTGTCTACCGATTGTGGCTGTAATGCTCGGGGGAGGGGAGTTAGTCATTAAAGGCGCTTTTATCATGCGATACAGTTTTACAACGTCATCCTTACGAATATTTGCGTCTAAAGCCCTGGCGACAGATTCCATTGAGGCCATGAAGTCATCCTTCTGCTTCATAGGGAGAGACCATGAATTTCCAGCGTCGTATTCAAAGCTGCTTGTTCCTTGACATTGAGCGCATGCTCGAGAGTCACCACTTTGACTTTCAAATCTTTCGCGTCTTTCTTGACAAGTTCAATATCCTCATTTTGCACTTTAAAGCTGGATTGCAACAAGCCGATACGCCAGGTCTTGTTAATTAGTTCATTCCTAATTTCCGAAAGGATGGAATTAACTTGGTCATTAAATTGCAATTGACTAGTTTCAAATTCACTGAATATTGCTAGAATCTCACGTGACTTCGCAAGTGCTATGCTTTGACCGTCAGAGACCACTTTTCTTTAGAGTTCAGCGAGTCCTAATAAGGAGTTGAAAATCGTATTGCAACCTCCTCATTGTGAACTCTGGAAACTATAATTTTTATAGGCCAACCGCATGTCGTTTTCATTATTTTATGTACCAAAGAAATGAAAAATAAGTGATTCCTTAAAAATTACAAGTGTACCATTATTCCAGCCGACCGCTTAATTAAACTAATATAGTGTCAACCGAACAGTGGAGTTCGATGCGCAGACACTTCAAGGATTGTTTTAGAAAAAACAGGAGGTATACCTCTAAAACATAACCTCAAAAAATATTTTCTAAATTTGAAAGCATTTTTTACCCCTATTTTCTATAAAAAAATCTAAACTTTTTTCTGAAAGTATTTTTTTTTGGTTAACATAACATATATTTTCTTCGTCAAAATTAGATCAGCCCTTTTCGAGAAATCCCATTTTTTTATTTTACTACCCCCCATCATACCTTTTTACATACTTATCCCCCTATGCCCTTTAAAAGGGAAAAATAAGTCATGATACAATATAAAGACCAATTATTTATTGTAAGGAATGAAAACAGTTTATTTTCAGATCTTACAAGCAGGATATATATATATATATGCAAAATTTTACGCAATGTCCCTTTTTTATTCAGGAAGAGTAGAAAAATTGAAATATATTTCAATTTTTTTCTCGTTTAAAAAATGATTTACCCTATTGTCTAGTACTGTACATTGAAATCATATTATTCGGGGACCGCTGCGAGCCTAAAGTATCTTGGGTCTTCGATATGATATTCATGGAAGAAAAGACGGCTCAGTGGTTCTTCCCATTCTACACCTATAGTCACGTTGGCAATGTTGTCATCTATGCGTACTTTAACTCTTCCAAAGTTATTATCAAAATCCACTCGACGGGCAACGAGTGGCAACAAAATATCACCTTGGATGACTCCAATGATGTAGCCATTCGCTATTCCTACCTCGTAAATGCCTGGCGTTAAACGCCCAAATGCGGCTATACCATTATGTACCATTTCACAACGATTGACACCAATAAGTCGAATAGGTTCAGGATGAACTGCGCTGTCTTTGAATGGGAAAACTAATTCTGCAAAAAGAAAGTGAAACTGTAAGTTATTTCCTTAATCATTTTTACATTAATTTAGTAAATTGTAGTCCTTATGCAACTCGACAAAGATTTTCTCCTTTATACTTGGTTTCGTAAGCTTTAAATGAAAAGTAAATATTAACTGTTGACAACAAAATTTGTGTTCCTTTTTTGTTTTTAAACATTATTTTCATTAATTTTGTTGTAAGCGCTGAAATAATATTCCCAGTCTCCCTTCTTTATAAAACTTCTAAATAAATGGGTTCATCGGATAGATTTCTTTCACTAATTACATGCACAATCTTTTCCACGTTGAGCTAAGAGAGATCGAAAAATTTCCTCAATTTTGAAATTGATTGACCTCACTATCTCTTGCAACGAATCATTGCACTCAAAGATTTGAGTCTCCATCCAGTACACATCCAGTGCGACTAGTTTAATAATTTAAGAAATTGGATCTTCTAGAGTATAAGATGGAATAGTATATGGTGTTACATGTGCGGAAAATACGCATTTTCATTTGAGTTTAAATTTTATTGTACGAGCCAGAAGCCGATCGCCGGGGTGCATAATAAGGGGTCAGGATCTGTGAACAGGATTTGCTCCCAAAACACGGACATTTTTTAAAGAAAAGTTGCAAATTATCACATTCCATTGCATTGGTGATTTCCTGTGCATTGATGAGGTAAAAGTGATCTTACAAGAATTAAAGTAGATAAAATTTTGTTTAAATCTAAGAAACACGTTGATCTGTCGCCAATAGTCTAGGAGTTATGGCCTATTAAAGAATCTCGATATTTTGCAATTTTTTGCCAAAAACAGCATGTTTTTTTATGTCTCGGTAGCGCGGATCCTGGTGGCCAGATCTAAAAATGGTCAACAGATGAATTTTAGTAAACGTAAATACCTGTAATTTCAGAAAAAAAAACATTTTCCTAACTACAATAGATCGCGAGTTAGCACCAGGCAACGGTTACCCATTTTGACCTGCATTTTCAGGTAAATGCCCGAATAAGAAATGAGTTTCAACCTTCAAAATATACGTATTTCTTTGTTCTTTTTTCACAGAAAACTCGAAAGCCGTGTTTTTTGGAAATCCCTCGTTTCATGGATGTCACGCGACAAAGTTCTAACAAGATAAATGAAAGAGGACGTAATTCTGCGTAAGTTCCATACCAAAAAATGTTCCTATCCCTAATAGGTCAAAAGTAATGAACTTGCAAAGTGTGCCCTTAATCAATTCGCTGAATGAATCGCACCGCAGAAAAAACTACGACCATTTTCTTAATGTATAAGTTTTTAAGTCAAGTAATAATGCTCAATACATTATTTAATTGGCTAATTAATGATAATCAACTACTGTTAATTAATAAATATGCAGAGTGTCCCACGAGACATTTTTTGGGTCTGATGCTTATTCTGGGCAGTACAGAGGGTACAAGTTGTATGTACGTGTGAGCATGTGTGGAGTGTGCATGCCAAACAACCGTCCGATAGTGCTCGATCTTGATCAAATTGAAAAGTCGTTTTGCATGACTTGTTGTGCACAAATATAATTGCAACAAATTATTATTAATAATAGGTGGGCTGCAAACAGTCGCTAATATGAAATTGTTGCAACCAATAAGAAAAATGAAATATGTTTAGAAAAATTCAGAAAAATGAAATATATTTAGAAAAATTCAGAAAAATGAAATATGTTTAGAAAAATTCAGAAAAATGAAATATTTTTAGAAAAATTTAGAAAAATGGAAATTATAAAAACATTAATTACAAGGGGAAGAAAATACGAAAAATACAACAACGAAAAATGTGTTAGTTTAAACAATTAAACTTCATATTTACGTCGCTTCTCGACTAAAAAATGCAGTCAAGGAACACGCCTTAACTTGAGAAAATGCTATAATGATTTTTTATTATAACAGAACATTTTTTAATTACTATACAAGATTATTAAATTTTAAAGACAAGTTCAATATCTATTTTCATCACATTTATCACTCCCTGTTCATCAACATTCCAAAATAGGTATATTTAAAAGGTCATCAGTCGTGACTTATTGGGGTTAAGAAACATTTTATTTTATTTTAGCTTACGCAGAATTAAATCCTCTTTTATTTATTCTCTACGAACTTTCTTATGTGACAACCCCGGAACGAGCTACTTACAAAAAACTGAACTCTGTGCACTTACCTGTAAATTTAAGTCGAAATGGGCCACCGTTTGCAGGTGCTAACGCGCGATCTATTGTAGTTAGGATAATTTTTTTTTAATTGCAGGTATTTATGTCTATTTTAATTCATCTGTTGACCATTTTTAGATCTAGCCATCAGGATCCGAACAACAGAGAAACAAAAAAAACATGTTTTTTTACTGTTTATTTTTTTAATGATTATTTTTGGCAAAAAATTGGAAAAATCGGGGTTTTTTGTAAGGCCGTAACTCCTACACTATATTGGTGATAGAACAACGTTTTTTTACTTTCACGCAGAATTTGATCTATTTTAATTTTTCCCCTACACATTTACCTATTAAATGCGCAGAAAGCACCAATCCAATCATTGCTTATAGTTAACTTTATCATTCTATATCACAGAAAAAATTGAGGTTTCCATTGGAATCCATTTTTGATTCAAAAGGAGCTGCAACAAAAATGAATCCCACTTGCTCAAAAGGAACCCAAAATGATAAGTGAGCTCTAAATGACACCACACTTGGGGTTCGAAAGGATTTCAATTCTGATTGATTCTTTTTCCAAAGAGCCTATATTTTGTTTACCCACTTGGACATTATGTCTAATTAATAACACAATATTTACCTTACAGTATCCATGTAATTAGCGCGCACATTTTGAATTATATAAATATTCAAAATTAATATTTATAATAAAATAATTATTGAGGAGTGCCCAAATACAATTTTTCTAATCCTAAAATACGATTTTAGAGTAACAGATACAAAAAATTCGATTTTAATGAAAAAGAGTTTATGAATTCTGAGTTCAGCGAAATAAATTTTTTTGTCGCAATAGATAATCTCGTCTCTTTCGAGTTTTAAAATTAAATTTTTGTTTATTTCCGACAATGCGACTTTAAAGAAAATCACTAAAAGTACCAAAAAATGAATTAGGAATAATTAATGGTTACATTGATAAATATTATATTATACATTTTTTAATAACATGAAGAAGACTTGAATCATAAAAAAGTGATTTTGAATTTAAGGTAATTTAAGTTCATGAATCACACCAGTAATTATCTTATTTATTATTGAAGAATAATAAAATATAATTCTAGAGCGTATCTTAATTTCAAATAGACCCTTAGAATAATGTAACCGAATTTGAAAATTCCTCTTAATTAAGAAAGTTGGAATCTTTCCAGCTTTTATTAAACAGAACAGAGAAAAGGTAGATATTCCTGAAAAGATCTTATTTAAAGTATTCATTTCATTTAAAAAGAAATAAATGGGTTTCAGGTAAAAATAGCACTTTATTTATAACATAGGATCCTTAAAAGGTGTCGTTGTCTCCAGCTGCCGATTAAATAAAAGAGAATTTTTCATTAAATGCATGCATTTTAAATTAAAAAAGATAAATTGTCAACCATAATTTAAACAGATAAATTTGTAAGTTAAACAAATTAAATTTTAGTTTAAAAATTAATTCTCAACAGGAGATGAATCTTCAACTAAAGTGATGAATTTTCTATTAGAATAATTGAATTTTCAGAAAAAAGAATTATATTTTCATATGTTACTCCAAAATTCTAATTTAGGATTAAGAAATTACTTCGGATACATTTTCCAATAATTATTTATCATAAATATTAATTTTTAATATTTATATAATTCAAAATCAGCGCGCTAGCAGTGCCCAATGGGGTTGTCGGCGCGACACAAACTGGTCATCAGTCGCTAACTTTAATATTTATGCTGACATTGAAAAACAGGTAATTATTAATAGTAATTATTTATTAAAAAATGAATCTTACATTAACCCTTATGAACTTCCTCCTTTGCTTAAAAAATACCCTATGTATAATTTCAACGTATAAAGTACTTATAACTACTGAGTAATATTTTTTCTGTTATGGAAAAATGTTCGATTAGATATGTTACCTTTTAAAAATACAAATATATTATTAGAAGTGAATTGTGGTCGTTGCAACAGCTAGATTTCATTTGTTATGTAATTTTACCATAAAGGGTATAAATAGATAACCAATTTGACAGTATATAAATAAATCTTTCTGAAGTCTCTATGCTTTTATTTAATTTAAAACAACTCAAAGTTATTGTAATATTTTAAAATATTAATAATGTATTAGTCAATTTTCTCCGAAATAAAGTATTTAAGCCACATTTCCTTTTACGAATATAAAGAGTAGCTAATTTATTATGGAACAATATAATTTTTCTAAAGACACTATTAAAAAAAGATTTTGTAAATGCAATCAAATATAATTATCTTATTCTTTATTCTAATTTTTTTAAACATGAAAACCGCAAAAGCCTTCTTATGCAATATAAATAATACCTTTCTCAATTCCAAGAGAATGAATGAATTTGTTGAGAAAAGTGATAAATAATGACGAATAATTGAACCGCCGCATCGTAGAACGGGATATAAAATATTTTTCGAGGAGTGGGAGGGCCCTGGTCGCTTTTTGG
>JAWWLR010000165.1:6109905-6123269 GCA_035041075.1 Acraspis erinacei | reverse complement strand
TATATATATTAATAAGCTAAATATCATCGATTTATTTTTTAAATAAATTAAGAAAATTAAATTCTCAGTTGAAAATTTATACGTTCAAGTTAAAAGTATAACTGATTTGAAGAAAACTCGTCTCTTTCACTTTAAAATTCAGCAGTTTGGTTAAGTTTTTTTCTTTATGGACTGAAAAATCTTTTTTGATTATCATTTAAACAATTTTCTTGAAAATTCGTGTCTTTCGTTGAAAAGTTTATCTTTTTAATTTTGAATTTCATCTTTTCTGAGCAAAAATGCAAGTGTGACTGAAAATTAATCTGTTAAGGTTGAGGCTTCAACAATTTCATTGAAAATTAATTTTTTTCATTTAATTCCACTTTTTTCAATTGGTAATTAACATGTTTTTTGTTGAAATATCAAGTATTGTATTTTTTAAGCAGAATTCACCTTTCTTGGTTATTCTAATACTTCAATTTGCTAAAAAATTGATAAATTTATAAATAAAAAAGACAAATTTTGTACCAAAAAAGATGAATTCTGATAAGAAAATATAATAGTTGATATTTCGAACAAACAGTGTTTTTATTTTAAAATTAAAACAACTCAATTCATAAAAAACGAACTTTGAACAAAAATGTTCGACTTGTAACAAAAAGATAAAATTTATAACAAAATAGATGACTTGTCAACCAAATAAGATTTCTCATTAAAAAAGGAAAAATATTTTAACCAAAAAATCACATAGTGCACAGTTTGACTGATCGGTTCAAAATAATCTAACGGTCACAATTTCAACAGGTACAGACTTGAATAATACTCTAAAGAAAAACGGGAAAGTAGCTGTTGAAGTGCATAGAGGGGATGATGGACATATTAATTGAATATCGAAGGATTACAGTAATTTGAGTGGAGACGGTCAAGTACAAAATACTTTGAGAAATGAGACGCATGACCAGTACAAAATAGAGTACGACGGAAGAGAAAGTCTCAACGGAAGTCAAGTAGGCATGAAAATGCAGTACCAATACATAGTACAATTATTGCTAAATGAAAAGTTACAAAGGCTCTAAGTTCGATGAGGTGTTGAAAAAGATGGCTAAAATGCTGATGCTGGTTATTATCCGCCCGCACAGAAACATTAAAAATAGGAATACATAGCTTCCAAAACTTGTTTGCAGAAATTAGTTCATAGCAGAGAATCAAAATTCATTTGTTTCCAATGTCAGCCTCGAGAATTTCATACTATATGTTAAATATTTTTCGCATAATTTGGATATCACACCTTGTTTCATGTTCTGCTGAGTGAATTTAAAACGAGTGGATCACCACCCACATCAGTCGAGCTGTCAGATTCTACATTATACCGGATACTAAGCCATGGACCATAAAGAGGAGGTTTCCCAGCACATGCGCAGTGGATGAGATTCCCGCTCGCACAAGAGTGCTAGGAAACAAAGAATCAAGCGGGCACGGAGAATCTGTGCGTTGACAGGAGTCAGCGCACCCCTGTGAACACTCTTGTGTTGCGCGTCCTTTGCTACTCACTCTGAGTTTGCGCGCCACAATTCAGATTTTATGTACCGGCCATAGCTCCGTTTCACCGTATCCGCGTTACACGGGTAAGGTCGGTAAGAAAAGCGGACACAACATTCACTGATGAAAATCAGACTTTATTTTGTTTAACAAGGCGGCCGAGATGGCCGTGGGCCGACATTGCGCGATGATCACGACAAACACGGAGCGCAGGAGCGCGGTTCTAGTCGCTAGCGTGGTCCGAGACCGTCTGTCTACTCGGAGCGGAGAGAATCGCCATGATGGTCATAGAGTGGGGGCTTGGAAGAAGACCCACGACTTACAAAGTGTAGATAGTCGCCTCGGTGCGTAGATGTCTGATTTGTGACACCCCACACTCGCGAATACAGCGCGCCTGGTGCCGAGTCACGAAACTCGGATATCGACGGTGCGCCACCACGCTTAGTGGAAACTAACTGGCAACTGTCTCGCTTCCTTGCGTCTCTTCTTATTCCACCAATCTTATAGTGCAATCTACTAACAGTAGCGGCCTTCCAAGTCTCACCTTAAAAGATGGACCGACACGCCAACCTGAACTTCATTCGCTACACTGAGGTCACGGAGAGAGCAATTGCTAGAGGGCACCAAAAAACGGACTCGAATCATTGAGAGGAGAGAAAGATGTTGCTAACAACCAAAAACTAAAAATGAGAGGAATTACCCGAGGACAGGCCCAGGTAGGCCCCTTTCAGTATCTCTGTTTTGAGTTTTAATAAATTGTCGCGTTTCAATGTCATGTGCTGAAGTGGTAGGCACATGTTGTTGAAACTTGCTAATTCCTGACCTTGGACAAGTTCATGTCCAACATTAAAATATGATACAGTAGATCAGTGCTTTCTTTGTTTGTTTTTTTCAACTAGAGGGAATTAATAGTTCCGAAGATCTTTTTGTGGTCTTTCACCTATTAATTGCCGTTTGACGACGGTAAAGGTTCACTCCGAACAGTACTCACTCGAACCACGCTAATTTAGTTATGCAAATTTAAATAAAATGATCTCGATTGAGCCATAGTTCGCTCGCTAATTTTGAGATACAGGTCCCCCCATGTAAAATTACGCGCCATGACATTGGGGACATTGGGAAGTTGTGAGACATGGGGAGTTGTGAGACAACGCCACCTTCCGTCATATTTCACAAGTAATATATCAAGTAAGCACGCATTCTGAGCGTATCTCCAGATAGTGTATTTCAAAATTATTCGACAAGTTTCTTGACCAATTTTGTTTGTGATACTTTCCATCAATTTCTCGAGCGAATTTCAAAGGTAAATGTATACAAATGAATCGTTAGTTAATGAAGTTTCGGCAAGCACTTTCATTTTGGAATGAACATACAAGGTGCTAATAACTATGCGGCCATTTTGAATATATTCGATTTGGGGAGTTGTGAGAAACCAAAGAAACTATGTCGTCGTGCACTTTCCACATCAACAGCAATGATTCTAAGTTCATCGTATTCTGAAGACAAAGACTTCTGCATCATCTGCAAAGGTGTAATGCCAAAAAAGTTAACCATAAACACCTCTATTCATTGCAGTGTATGCGATCGAGCTGTGCACTTAAAGTGTGGCAATTTACAAGCTGTAAATTATACATGTATTCACTGCGAATCAGATTAATTGTATTACATTTTCATCATAATTTTTCATTAAATTTTCTTATTTTCCATCTTGAGTAAAAAATAATTATCAAAATACGTCATTTTTATTGATTTACAGTGGTGTCTCACAACTCCCCAAAATTTTCGAACATTCGAAAAATGAATGCTCTTTTTGTCCAATTTAAATATTGACCACAATTACTATTTTCGATGAAAAAAACTAAATCAATAGCTCCCAGTTATGTCGAAATAAAGTTTAAAAATTACAGATATGCAAAATATGTTGATTTTGGAGTATTTGAAGTTCAAAAAAAATCCCGTCTGACAATTCCCTAATCTCCCCTATGTAATTCGAATGTATGGTGTTTCATTTTTTTGTTTAACCAACCACCCTTGTGTTACTCCTTATCTTGAATCTACACCGGATTTGCCGAGCGTGACTTAACCACCTAGTCGGTTAAGTGAAAGTCATGAATTATAAATTTTGGTAGTTTTTGTGTAAAACTAGCTGGCGCCTTCTGGCCATTTTAGCATTCTCATTCATAAGAGTGTAACGTAATCGTCAAAATTTTCGACCTCTGGGTTTTAATGGATCTTTACGTTTCGACACTCTAAGAATCCAAAAATCATACAATTGTGTCGGTGTATGTCTGCCTGTATGTATGTATATCTGAATTTCTGTCTTTATTCGTGGTTATTATATCAGAAATCACAACTGTATTCATCAAAATATTACCAATTCAAATAGAATATGTGAGGGCAGCCCGTTTACGCCATCTTTAAGATCCTTGCCAATACGAACTCAGCCAATTCAGAAACTTGTTCAATCAGGCTCAGGGTTTAAATAATATTTCTTGCGGCGGGACCACAAAGATTTAACCCCCCTCCCCTTTCAGAAGGCCACTATTGAAATGCCTCCCTCAACCTTGCCAAATTACTCGTGAATTTTTTCGCATCCCAATCCCTTAAAAGGGACTATTTCCCCTCCCACGCAGTACTCCCAAACTAGGGCCCATTATAAAGCCGTGGACACTATCGTCATGGTTAGGGGGGACATTGAAACTAGTGTCGAAAACTTCTTGACGAGGGTAGAGGAGAGTTTTGCGGTCAGCACCATGAAGAAAGGACCGTGGATTTTCTGACATGCTTCCAGGGTCTATTCCTCAAGTTCAATGGCCATACAAGTTTAGATGGACCGAGCGCATTTGAATCTCACACCTGATGTTCAAAGGTCTGTTCGACACTTCGAGTTTTCTTATTATAATCAGTTAACTATGCTTTTAGTAGAAGTGAAAAGAACGTTGAATTTAGATCAAGGAAAGCGTGCGCCGCCTAGCCTGGAAGATTCATTTTACCCTGATTTGGCTTTTTCGAAAAATACTACAATTTCTAGCTGAGCTGGTAAAAGAACCAGAGCCACCACATCGAATAATGTTAACTGCTCTTTGAAGTGTTTGTTGCGTACATTAGTAAAGTTGGTGTATACATTAGGCACCAGCGCCCGCGCCTCGTCTCCAGGTCTGAAAGTCCAACTAAAGGCTGGACTACCAGGTTATAATTGCCGTGGTTCCGACCACGGCTAGAAAAATTTTAAAACAATATGTGCCCAGTTTTGCTAAAATTGCGGCAAACACTGTGAGATCGAGCGTACTTGTGGTTCAGTTCATTATCAAGGAAACGACTAAAGGAGGGCCGTCCCAGGATCGACGCTACTTCTGCTGTAACAAGCCAGACCCTCATTTCTGCTATTAATTATATATCATACTCAACCCCCTCAACTGCAACTATTCATCCTGAATTAATTCATAAATGATTTTCTTTATCTAAACCTAAGTTTGCTTACAAGTTACCTTCTAAAACTCAACCTGAATTGTGACAAAAATTATCTTGGGAATTTAAATTAAACTGAACTTCATTCAATCGGCATGAAATCTTGAAGAGGGGAGGGAGAACTCCCCACCCTCAGTCGCTCAATTGAATTTGGTAACTAATGTTCCCACTCACTCGTCAAAATTGCTCTCTGGTTCTAGTTCGCATCAATCTTTGAGTGCTAGAAACACCAAGCTTCAGATATTCCGGGGACGAAGGGTCTACTCAGTAAAACTTTGCTGGAAAGGTACCTGATATTCTATGAGGTATTGGTACCAACTGCAGTTCCTATGTCAGTATAGATAAAGGAGTTAAAATCGATTGATTGGTAGACAAGGGGTCTTCAAGAACTTATCTAGGATAAGTAGAGTTACAGATACTCGTTTCGGGTGGCTATGAAATCGATCTTTCAAAGGCAGGCGCTATAGTTATGGCTAATGGCACTAATGATTCTGTCATTGGCAAGGCATGCCTGCCGCATACATTCGCAGGGACAATTCATTGAATAAATTTTTAAATCATTCCGGGGACGAGAGCAAAATTGCATTGCATTGTTGGATAAAAAGGGGAAAATTAGGTCAGACTAGATTTTGCAGGATATAATTGAACCGAAACTTGATAAGTTACCCGGCATGCAATTTGGCGAGAATATGATTGACACACAAGGGAGACCTCCCATTCTCAGAGGAATCATTGTATGTCACCTAAAGTGTGTGGAACTTTCATAGAAGGATCGAACCTACTGATTGAGCAGGATTTAATTGACTCCTCAAATAGCGCCTGGTGCCCCCCATTGGTAATGGCCCGTAATCCTGACTGTACTTCAGGTTTGTGTATTCATTTTCTACGGGTTAATGAGGTACTGAAGAAAGAAGCATATCCGATTCCGTTCATGGCGGAAATCCTGGATCGCTAAAATTCCACTCGATACATCTCAACCTTAGACTTGAACAATGCTTATTTGAGTAATGATAGTAAGCCCATCACGCCTTTGCGGTCCCAGGTCTTTTTCTGGTTCATGGATTCCATATAAAAGCCATCATACCAGACTATAGAACCGCGTGAGCCACGTGATGCGGTGTTCTGATTGGCGCAAAGGCAACCGGGGCACCAAGCAAAACTTCCTAATAGGCGATGATCGTTACATTACTCTCCCTCCGAACTTGCTAACGAACAGTTCAGGCTACCGAAATTATTACCGAAATATTGTTTTATTCATTGAGTTACATTATACGGAATTTACCCAGGGATATTTTAAGGAAATTGAAAGATCAGATGAGACGAAAAGGATTTTTTGTAAATTAAAAACGAAGGGGCAAGCCGATTTTTTGTATTGTCGTTGAGAGTTTGGGTGGTCCATTATTAATCGTTGTAGCATGATGACACGAAAGTGCTCATCCAGCCTCCTAAGTGCCCTACCCATTTCTTATAGCCGGAATAATGGTTTTGACGTATTTTCTAAAAATTTAATTGGGATTTCAGCTTAGCTCACCTTTCAAGTGCGAGGTAAGGAATGAGAAGTTGAACTTCTTGGTTCTCATGGCTCAAATAATGATTGAATTCGCGATATGTGGAAACTGACCTCGAATCGTTTTAGCACAGGAAGCTGGAAATAAAAGTTTTGCTTCATGAGTGTTCCTTTTTCCTTCCAGTTCTTTTACCGTATTTTAGGATTTGTATAGTAAATATAGAACCTAAAATACTCTAATTTTATTAGGTTCTATATTTAGGGTTTAGTGAGACTACTTTGAAACCTTTCTCTTTTATTTTTTAAAAACTTTAGATGCTTATACATGAAACTATCTCAGGCCATAAACCAATATAATCTCTCGGCCCAAAACTTGTTTGTTTAATTATGTTTTTCCGGCTTAGTTGGTTACGGGACAAACTACCCCAACGAGTGTATTAAGATAGGCCATTTTATACTTTTTTCATTAAGGAGATTTTCGCAGGGCGTAAAATTTTTTCAAAGCCTATAGCTTTTTTTAATGCATTTTATTTAGGGTTAAACAATTTTCGAACGTTACGGTTCTATCGATAATTATTCTTCAGGTATATTTTTTGGCATTGTTTAGTGTCATCTTCGTTTGCAATTTTTTAATTTTGTGTTGTAAGTTCTTAATTCTATCTTTGTCTTCACTCTTACTTACATACTTATGGTTAGCCTGGTTCTACACGTCAATTTTATAATTAAACGCTGTTTCCTTATTTACAAATATTGCATGCTAAACTGTTCTTCTATCTCTAAAATGTATATACCAATAACATGGCTTTCAAACACTTTAGCGCTTAAAATTCGAAAGAAGTAGAGTTTCGAAATAGACATAATTAAGTACAAACTAAACACCGACTAGCGTCAGATACTCTTGAACGAGTCGAAGGCTATTCTGTAGTTTAAGTCTTCTTGCCATTTTTGATAAATGGGCTTCCTTTTCTCAAGATAATGTGGACACTGATTTTTTTTTTTATTTTCTGCTTAGTGATGCTCACTCCTGTTGGTAAATATAACATCTATATATAAAAGTGGATTCTTTCTTTCAGTAATGGATACTTATTTTCCTTTTTTTCTTTGATTTCATTTCCCAAACATGAAACGCTAAAGACTAGTTAATACAAATCAACTAATGATTCCGCGCCTTTATTCCATATGGCTCCACGTGGCGTTTAGATATCGGAGAGGGCCACGTTCTCATTGTAAATGCTTAGGTGCTTCAGAGCAACACTCCGCGTCTGGTCTAATCGAATTACTTGATTATTAGTAGTATTTATTGATACAGTTATTCAATCAGTAGGAAGCTCCTATCTTTGTTGTTGTAAAATTATATGAATACTAATGATTCAGCGCTTCTATTCCGTATGGCTCCACGTGGCGCTTCGTTTCTACAGAGCGCCACATCAAGTTTGGTCTAATCGAATAAGCCCTCCAAATTGCAGTCTGAATGGAAAATATCTTCTGGTCTGTGCAAACTATAAAATATTCCGTTTTAAGTCAATAATAATGACAAAATGTAGAATTTGAAATCGATTCCAAATCGGTAATTTTGATCTTTTCATTGTCAATTAGTGTCGAAATGTTACCACAATATCTCATTATTTATTTACACTTGTGCAGTATTTCGTTCACTTTATAGTGACCCGGAACCGACTACCTAGAAGTAAATGGATTTCGAATCCTTCCCTAGTTCTACCCATCACACAAACTCTATTGGAGACCTATGTAAACTATATGAATCGTTTTTTTCTTTTAAATTTTGGAATGTTTGCCCTTGATACTAAAACAGACCTAATGTAACCGTCTCTTGAATGACTTCCACATACATTTTCAGAAGCCTTTGTCACGAGCTTGACCATGCGTTACACTGCCTGGGTTTGAAATGCCAGTCCAGGAAATGCCATTCAGGAGTCTGTTCAGAATCTTCAATTCTAGAATGCCTTTTCTTAAGATAATTTATTGACAGATACAGAAGCACTGAAGGTGATGTAATTTTACAGTTTGAGCAGTCCATCATATCAGCGTAATCTTTAGCCTTAAACTTTGGCTTTGGAATATTGAAGGGGCGCAACAAATTCGCGTTGTTCTGTCTTGTAAAACTAATTTTTTGAAGCGCATCCTATCTTACCTTAGTTCTATGGTCCGTTAAGATGTGGACGATCACGTTCTCTGGGAAAGGGAAAAAGCACTCCACCTAATGTTATTATCGACCACCTTTAAGTAATTTTTTGATAAGCAACTGGAGTTTTTTATAGTTTCGAAAAGATTTCTTGCAGCGTATTTGATTGAGCTATTTAGTTTGATATCAAACCAAATCGGAGTATGTACCCTGATTATAAATTCCACATTCAGTTTCAGCTCCGCGGATGGTTTTGACGCCGAATATATATTTCGTCATTATCTTATTTGAGAAAGTATTCCATAGTAGTAATTGTGGGTAATCCTGAATCTGTGGCTTGGATGCAAACTACAGGAAGCTGTTCAAATCCAGAATACATGGAACCAATAGGCCCTGAAAATGATTTAGAACCAGATTTTCATTAAAATTAAGTTGGAAAATGATCAACTCAAGAGATCTATCAATTTTTTATTATTTTTGTACATGTTACCACTTTTTAATTTTGCCTTAACAGAAGTGCCATCTGATCCAACAAGAAGAAGTTTCATACACCCTCCTTTAATATAGATTTTATCAAAATTAAACAAACAGTTACCAATGTGTTCTGTGCTTCAAGATTTTGGAGTCCATTGCCTGAATTCTGAGATACGGGGTCTCCGATAAGAGCAATAAACTCCCCAATAAAACCTTTATGATAGAAATTATTCTCGTCTTGATCGTCAGTTAGAGTTTTATCCATTAGACCCTCAAAGTACATAACTAGAGGTGGCGATTTTTTACCAGCTGCTTCTGTCAGATCTTTTTGCATCTCTTTTTGATCTCTTCTAGTTTTACATTAATCTATAATTAGAGAAGGTAGGATACGATAGAATTATCTTTAAGAAGAAACCATGATTGAACAGAAGAGCTCATTTTTTATTTTTTTGGAAGGAACATACTCTTCTTTTTTTTTAGTAATCTCTCAGACAAATTTTCATTAACTTTTTTTCACCTCCAGCACAGAGGAAGAAAAGGAGGTCTCGATATTATCATCAAGAGAATGTTTACTTTTTTGATTTAAAAGTCTAAGATGGTAATTTAATTTAATTATTTGTATTTAACTGGAAAAATGTAAATAGTGAAAGATTAGTTAATACAAAATTAAGAACACACATCTTAGTGAAACTGTACGATATTATTCAAATCTGATATTTCAATTCGAAGAAGATTATTAAAATGAAATTAAAGAATGATGTATTATTGTTTTCTTCTTTGAAGCCTGAAAATAGAAAGGCGAGGTATGAGTGCGAGTATTATTTTTCTTCGAGTTTCATAACATTTAGATTAAGCAATGAAATTAAGACGAATAAATACATTGCTTGCATGGTTTTTTGCGAAGATCGTAATCGCTTATAGAAAGGTATCCTTCTGATAAAAGAATACTTTCTTTAAAAGGATATTGAATGATTTCATAGTATTGAATTTGCTTTGAAATTATTTTATATTACTCAACAGTTAATTCAGTCAATAATTTTCTACCTATACTTCCTTTTTGCAGAATTGATGCGGTTATTTGCTAAAAATAGAGTGGCTGCAGTTGATAATCCTGCTATTCAAGTTCATGGTATTTCACGTTACGAAACTCATCTTGTTCGAGGTCTTGTTTACCCTTTAGAACCAAACAAAATTTATCGAGCAGCAACAGATAAGTATCACCAGTACGTCATTGGTATACTCCTACCAAATGATTTTCGTTTAAATCCATTACTGGTTGCTAAAGAGAATCATTTTATCCCCGATGGTGATATGTGGAACCCTAGTCACTATGCAAGAGTTAAAGTTCGCATACATGGTGGGATTGCTAACCGGACTGAACTAATACCAAAGAAGGGATCTCTGAATAAACAGTACTTTCATAAAATCATTAAAATACGCGAAATTACTGCACAGTTCAATATTCACAATTAAATTTTATCAACTTATTTGTATTTGAATTTGTATTTATCTCTGAAAAATTCTTAGGGGATTATGTTACCAAACATATGAATTAATGCGAATTTTTTATTCTGTAACACTTATTTATTTCATAAGTACATGTCACAAAAACAAATATCCTGTAAAAGCGTTCAAAGACAAAAATAAATAAGCTTTTATCTCAATCTTTGGATCATAGATCTTATTTGATCGTTCATTTTAGGAATATAATAAAACGGCTATTCGGGGATATTGAAAATTTATTTCAATTTTAATTAATTATATATAACATAATTAATAATTTATGTTAAAGGAAAATGAAGCTAAAATATTACTGATCGCAATATTAAAAAATCATTAATTTTTAAAAATGGTTACTACTTTTAATTGCTAATTAGAAAAATAGTTAGGAATACGATATTTTAGAATAAGAGTGGCGCGGGCGCTCGACTTCCGAGGTAGTTGGCACGGTGGACTGTCCCCACCGCTCACTTGAGATCCCAGTGGCGGAGTCTGGCCAATCAGCGTACCAGTTATTACTCTCATGCCACCGATAGTCTCTCATCGAGCTGCCTGCATGAAGCGAGCAAGTTGGTTTGCTCAGTGACCCGAACTTTGGTATGTAGATGTACTGCGCTTGCGCTACGAGGCTTAAGAGGAACACAGCGCGAGAACTGGTTAACATGCTAGTCATAAACTGCGCCATGTTCCTCTTACGCACAGTTAGCGCAAGAGCAGTTCCAATGCATGCCAAAGTTGCAGTCACTGAGTTCATTGTACGATAGCCAAGAAGTCAGTAGTGTCCATTCTCTGTCCTGCCTGTACCAGTAAACGAATAATTTTTCTCTCAATCATTGAGTATTTTTCAATGTTATTCGTTATCCCGTCCATTCACGTGTGTCATCATTTTTCATCTTCGACAGTGACTCATCATTGTTCCTTTTATCTTATTATACCCTCCTTCCAAACTTTGACATCCAACCTGCGACTACCAATGTGTGCGGGATGTCACGCGAGATTTTGTCTTTTTTATCAATTAAATAATAACAATCTCTTGGTTACGAGGCTGTACTTCAAGCAAGTTTGGCCTTCTGGCTACGAGAGTAAATTCTTGTCACTAGATATGAGTCTGTTCTACTACTGGTTGGTCTTCTATCTATTGACAAGAATTGTTTAATCCTAGAAAATCACACTGGATCACTATGACACAATTCAATTTTTAATGAGCTGCAGTTTAAAAACTAACAGTTTTATTATCTCCAAATTATCCTGAGGTGATGTTTAGAAAAATTCTTGAAATTTTTCAAACAATTTTTTTTAGCGAAAACCGTTCCTAATAAATATTTCTTCAATTTTCTTAGCTGCAAATGTAGGCTGAAACAGCTTCAACATAAAACGATGCAGGATCATGCTGTCACAATGAGACACTCCAGGTTTACATTCTTCTACTTTTATTTTTGTTCTCACGGGGCGGGAGGCTTCTCTTCACGGAAGGTTGGCCTTCCGCCTCTGAGACGAGGAGAAGGAAATGATTATTAGATACTAGGATCAATCTCCAGGAACCTAAAAAACAGTTCGAAAACAAGGAGCGTGAACTGTTTCGATACTTCGCCTCGTCCTCTGGCAACCCTCGAGCTAAGCATTTCCCGCAAGAGACCCTACGTCTTTTGGGTCCCATCGCATAGCGCAACAAGCTAAGCCCAAGTCGTCCTTGGTAGCGGCCAAAGATTTAGCAGCTTTAGGGAACGTCGAATTCTTCGTTGTCGGCACACCGTTTCATCAACAGGTCCCCATCTTCATCCCCGGTTCAGGTGATGAAGACCAATTTCTAGTGCCTGGGAGTTCACCAGAGATATTCTCTCTGTCTCTCAAGAGACCTTCTCTCTGTCTCCGTTGCACTCGTTGCCCTCTAACCGTTTCAAACACATTACCGCATTCGGACTCGTCTTTCCCGCGTCGCAGCCCACAGTCTCAGGGAATCACCATCTGTTCGCAACAGAAACTGCTGATACCCCTCCCCCCTCACAACAAAATAAGAATATTGCTTCCCCAGATTAAGCTAAACGCGATAGATATAATTTCAAAATTCTGCTTTTTGTTTCAAAAGTTTTTTGAATCTGGCTAAGATTCAATATATTTTTAAATCATTCCAAAACTTCTATTACTTTTAATATGTAATAAAAAACTTTAATATGTCCTAAGATTATTTTAAATATTACAATATTAAGAAAAGTTTGGAAAATTATCCAGGTTCATGGGGAATACGTTGATTTTCTTTAACAACCAGTAATGGATTTAAATTAAAATCATTAGGCTGTAGTATTCCTACGACGTAGTGGTGATATTTATCTTGCATTGCTTGGAGAATTACACTTTGTGGTAAAGGGTAAGCAATACCTCGAGTAAAATAACTTTCGTTGCGTGAAACACCAGAAACTTTAATGTTAGGAGTATCAACTTCAACCACTTTATTATCAGATAATTGCCATGTCAATTCGGCAACAAGGAAGTATAGTTTGCAAATTATTGATTGTATTAACTGTTGAATAATTTCAATAAATTCAGTGATATAAAAACGTTGGATATCAATTCAGGGAAAGTTCATCTTGTGACAGAAGGATACTTCTGAATACAAATGGAAGTTCCTCTCGAATTCAAGGAAGAAAGGAATGCCATTTGTCTTAGAAGGAATCTCAATGAAACTGAGGCCGAGTAAAATAAAAAATAAAACGACTATCCCAACTGTAACGTAAAGCGACCATGATTGATTGGATT
>JAWWLR010000165.1:6098566-6109805 GCA_035041075.1 Acraspis erinacei | reverse complement strand
AGGATTGTCGACAGCCTGATTGTTTCGCACCGCTTCAAGTATGTTGCCCCCTACGGAGCCTTCCGCTTTCTGCGGAGGTTTTAAGGAAGGCCCCGGAACGGGTGTCTCATTGTTTTTTATTTGTTTTTTTAGAGTTCTTGGACAAAAAAGTCCCACGAAAAGCTAGGAAAATAGAAAATAACCCCTGTGGAGCCCCGAATGCAGGTGGCACGTCTAAATACTATGGGATTCGACCTGGTGTCCCAAAGTACCCGTTAAGACACCTCCTTTTTTACCCGCGCCTGTCCGAGAACTCGCGCTCTCGATATGCCAGGGGGTTTTGCCAGTATCCTCTGGAAAGACCGCTCCTTAGTTTAGATCCCACCGATCCGAGTCCGTCAGATCCTCAAAATATAGTATATATTTAGTATAATATATTACATATTATATATTTAGTATATTATATATTTAGTATAGTATATTTAGTATATATAGTATAGTCCGGTGAGACCCGGAAGCCCTCCCACTAACTACAAGATCTCGCGATCTTCAGGGAGAGAACCCTGCGATTATGCGGAGGCTAAAAATATTTTCTGAAAAAGGCAGTAACATCCGCGTTTGCCAGGTGGTGAAACCAGGTAGAATTTTAACATTCTTCGGAGACATTTAAACATTTAACATCCGGTGTTCTCTAAAGGTCATAATTCTGAGTACTGCGGCAACCCTATTACTCCAGAGCATTCACCAGGTCACTAGGCATGTTCTTCGTGGAATTTTTAATCCCTGCTTTTATTCGGGGGCTAAAACTAGTTTCTGAAAAAGCGACAAAAGACCGGGTTTCCAGGACGCACTTCAACATTCTTCGGAGACATTAGGAGATTAACCATCCGGAAGTATCTCTAAGTAATAATTATGAGTACTTCGACAACCCTAGTACTCGACAGCACTCACCAGGTCACTAAAACATATGCTTCGAGGAAGTTTTATACCCTGTTTTTATAGGCTAAAACCAGTTTCTGAAAAAGCCTGAAAAGTCCGAGTTTCCCAGGTGGTTTACCAGATAGAATTTTAACATTAATCGAAGACATTTCGACATTAGCCAACTATAGGTATATAAAGGTCGTAATTATGAGAACTACAACAACCCTAGTACTGCAGAGCATTCACCATGTCACTCAGGCATATTCTTTGAGCAATTTTTAAACCCTGCGTTTTTACGGAGGCTCAAACTAGTTTCTGAAAAAGCGAGAAAAGTCCGGGTTTCTTACGTGGTTTACCAGTATAAATTTTAAAATTCTTCGGACAAATTTGGACATTAACCATCCGGAGGTACCTAAAGGTTATAATTATAAGTGCTACGAAAACGTTATTTTTGAATTTTGAGACCCTGATTTTATGCAGGGGCTAAAACCAGTTTCTGAAAAAGCGCGAAACGTCTGTGTTTCTCATGTGGCTTACCAGGTAGAATTTGAACATTCTTCGGATGCATTTAGGTGTTGACTTTCCAAATAGGTCTGAAGGTCTTAATATTAAAAGTATTATGTCAATCCAAATGAATCAGAGGATTCACTATAAGTTGCCTGGTCCCAGAAAAAAGCTTTATTAGGTCGAAATTACAATTTCTCGGTATTACAAAATTCTCCATTGATTTTTCAATTATTATTGAAAAAAATTGCCAAGAGTACTGGGGATCCAAATACTCTTGGCGAGAAAAATTACTTTAAATTTCCGTCTAAATATAGAAGTAAATTGTACGTTAGGATGAATTAAAACGCAAGTTTTATTAGTCTTTATAAAAAACGTTTGATTTTCTTTAATCGATGTTGTATTTTCATGTCCATAAATTTGACATTGTTAGCTGTCGGACCATCGTTCCTTAATTTGTCATTCTTTTTCAATTATTTTGTACTCTAATTAAATAAGTATTATTCGCTGAAAATAAAGAGAATTTTATGGCTTATATTCTTTAAATGATAATTTTTATTTTGTAAATGTAATTCCTCTGAAAATAATTAATATATTAATTAATATATGCCACACTTGCAGTGTGGCAAGTAAATACATAGGACCAGAACAAGTACTGGGACTACCGTCTTGCTGCATTGTTCTTGCTATCGAAAGTTGGCTAGGCTCAGGCATCAAACCCTAGGGTCCTATTTCATAGAACCTGAGTAAGTTTTAATGCTTTCGGTTGTTGACATACTGGGCTTCTAACTGTAATCGCAGGGTTTAAAATTCCAGAAAGAATATGTTTGAGTGACCTGGTGAATGCTCTGGAGTACTAGGGTTGTCGCAGTACTCATATTCATGACCTTTAGATACCTCCGGATAGTTAATATCTAAATGTCTCTGAAGAATGTTAAAATTCGACCGTGTTCACCACACGGGAAACCCGGCATTTTCTCGCTCTTTCATAAATTAGTTTTAGCCACCACATAAACGCAGAGTTTAAAAATTCCTCGAAGAATATGTTTTTGTGATTTGGTGAATGCTCTGGAGTACGAGGGTTGTCGTAGTACTCATAATTATGACCGTAAGATACCCTCAATAGTTTAATGTCGAAGTGTCGCCGATGAATGTTAAAATTCGACTTGACAAACCACCTGTGAAACCCGGACTTTTCTCGCTTGTTCAGAAAATAGTTTGAACCTCCACATAAAGACAGGGTTTAAAAATTCCTCAAAGAATATATTTGAGGGAACAGATGAATATTCTGGTGTACTAGGCTTGTCGCAGCACTCATAATTATGTCCCTTAGATACCAACTGATTTTTAACGTCAAAATTTCTCCGAAGAATGTTAAAATTGGACCTGGTGGTTTAAAAATTTGACGAAGAATATGCCTAGTGACCTGGTGAATGCTTTGGCGTACTAGGGGTTTTGCAGCTTTCATCATTGTGACCTTTTGATACATCTATACGGTTAATGTCCAAATGTCTGCGAAGACTGTTATAATTCGACCTGAGAAACCAACGGGGAAACTCGGATGTTTCTGCCACCTGATAATTAATGTCCAAATGTCTCCGAAGAATGTTAAAATGAGACTTGGCGATCTGCTAAACAACCTGGGAAACCCGGACTTTTTTGCTTTTTTCGAAACTTGTTTTAGCCTCCGCATAAACGCAGGGTTTAAAAATTCCTCGAAGAATATATCTGAGTGACCCGGTGAATGCTCCGGAGTACAAGACTTGTTGCATTTCTTATAATTCTGGCCTTCAGATGCCTCTCGATGGCTAATGTCGAAATGTCGCCGATGAATGTTAAAATTCGACAAGACATTCTACCTGGCAAACCCGGAGTTTTCTCGCTTCTTCAGAAACTAGTTTTAGCCTCCGCATAAGCGCAGTGTTTAAAAATTCCACGTCGAATATGTCTAGTGACCTGGACCGTGCTCTGGAGTACAAGTTTTGTCGTAGTACTCATAATTATGACCTTTAGATACCTCTGTATGGTTATTGTCCAAATTTCGCCTATGAATGGTAAAATTCGACCTGCCATTCCAAATAGGAAAGCCGGACTTTTCTCGCTTTAAGAAACTATTTTTAGCCTCCGAATAAAAGCAGGGATTAAAAATTCCACGAAGAACATGCCTAGTGACCTGGTGAATACTTTGGCGTACTAGGGTTTTGGCAGCTTTCATCATTATGACCTTTAGATACCGCTATACGGTTAATGTCCAAATGTCTCCGAAGACTGTTATAATTCGACCTGGGAAACCACCGGGGAAACTCGGACGTTTCTGCCTTTTTCAGAAATTATTTTTAACCTATTAACGTAGGGTCCCAAAATTCCTCGAAGCATATGTTTTAGTCCATTAGTTAGTTTTAATCCATCGCCATGCCGTTTCCGATATTTCGCCTAGCCGGCGCTTTGACGCCATTTCAACACTCTCGGCGCCATGTTGGCCTCCAGCTTAGTATAAATTTTGCTGCCGAATATCTTTTATGACGGATTATTTATTTACCGTTGGAGGTAATTAGTTGGATACAAGTGGGACGATGGTCGTGGGGGCTAAAGCGTATGCTTTGGACCCACTCTGTCGGCTTGCGGATTTGATTCCCGCCTCGCACTCTGGAAGAGCCTCGGTGGCCCATACGGTGAAAACTAGCCTAGCAAGGGAGTTGTTCACCTCCGGAGAGTCGTAGGACCGGTACCTCTAGAGAAAAAGATTCTCTAAGTACTTAAGGCTGTTGCTCTTGGTGGTTCCGAACCCACCTTAAACTGTAGGTCCCCCTTCCACCACCAAGTAAGTGTGTGGGAGGTGTGTAAAGGAATGGGGAAGAAGGTGCAAGAAAAATGTAAACCCTTAGGGGACACATTAGAAGCTTCCATTCCACATTATGGTGGAAGAAAACCAAAAGCTATTAACCCCCCCACCCGGGGGAAAGCTGATTTATTCAAATAAAGAAATAAAATAATAACTTCAACCCACATACCCATGGGAATCTTTATATTATTTAAATAAATTTGGAAAGAAAAAGAAAAAAAATAAGTCCAACTAATTTTATATTTGAAGAAAGGAATAAAAAACCAAGAAATTTAATCCCCATACCCAAGAGGATATTCACTTTAATTCAATAAATTAGAAAATTAAAATAAGAAACCCACACACTGCGTGCGTCATATTTTATATTATAAAATTATTGATAAATAAATAAAAGAAAAATATTTTTTTTTTAATTTTAATCTGCGAATTGAAATTGATCATCTGCTAAGTTAATACAGAGTTTTTATTATTCTACGAAGATTTTTTAGTAGGTAAACAATGCGGAACAAAGCTGGGATGTCTTTAATATATATATTTCAAAATATAAACTTGCATAAAAATTATTGATAAAAATTATTACTTATCAAAATATTATTTTTCATTTATGTATCGATGGGTTCTACGAATATTAGGCTATTGTCCTGTTACCGGTAGGAAAGCGTCTATCATCTTATTACTAATAAGCTTTAGTCTCTCTTTCCGCTACAGGTAGAAATTAGGCTAATGCCGGATTCGGCTAAATGCCTACGAAATCTATAATCTATATATGCGGATGAAGAGAACTTAAAATGGCGGAGCAATTCAGCGAGCACTACGCAAGTCTGCCACACTGTCCCTGGACCCACTGTACTTCGAATGCAAAGGCCGATCTTTCAGCTTTAGATTCGCAGCTAACGCATTTCATCCTTGGCCGATTCGTCGACCATGACTCCGTTTCACTACGTCCGCGTCAGAAAATAAATTTAGTAAGAAAGCGGACAAAAAGTTTGAACCAGATAAAAACAGTCGTTTATTTTATATATTGCGTTAAGTCAATCAGTCTTGATTTGTTATTTCGTAAATTAAGTAACCTATTCTTTTCTCGTTATTGCTCTTACAATTACGCCTCGTTTGTTTGATACAATGCATTGCAACAAGTGTCAGAATATTATATACAATTTACGACATTCTATTTAACTTTTTGTCTAAAATCTAGAGTATACTAATTCTAGTTCTGTTTAAATTTTTTCTTGTAGGCCTACATTTATTAACTAGCTAGACAATGTGTTCACGACCGAAGTTGCCTCGAATGGTCAATTCATTCATTTTGTTCGAATAAGTTTTGACGTTTGGTACGACGGTACCCACCTGTCCGGCTAAAGAAAGCATTTCGCCCTGTGACTCAGTATCGCCGCGGACGAAGTGTGCCGGCTTTATGTTATCAATTGATACTTTACGAGGTTCACCCTTGACTTCGATTGCGTAAAACTTTTCGCTTAAGCGATTTATGATCCTGTAGGAACCTAAGTACGGCCGCTCCAGGGACTTTCGTGCAAAATCGCGAAGAAATACGTGTATACACGTTTTCCTGATCTTTGAATAGAAACGGTTTCTTCTTGTGCTTATGCTCGACCGGTATCGGCTTGAACTTTCGCATATACTCACGGAATTCTTCAAGGAAGAATTGCGGATCTATGCTAAATTCCTCGGGCAGAACAAATTCCCCGGGAATTGTCAACACTTTTTCGTACAGAAATTCCGCGGGCGACGCCCCGACGTCGAGTACGTTCGTACGGAGTCCTAGTAAAACTGTAGGGAGTGACTTAGCCCAGCCTCTATCGATGTGGCACATAAGTCCCGCTTTGAGTGATCTATGCCATCGTTCTACAATAAAGTTGGAAGCGGGATGGTAGGCCGTGGAATGTTTCTTATGGCAACCGATAAGTTTCATAAGTGCGGAGAAAATTTGCGATTCAAATTGCTGTCGTTTGTGAGGCTTTCGGGTGCTCCGAATCTAGATACCCAGTTGTTAAAGAATTTCTGCGCTACCGTGTTAGCTTCCAAGATTCTAATTGGTATAGCTTCGGGCCAGCGCGAAAATCTATCAGCATGGTTAGTAGATAACGATAACCATCACTATCAGGCAAAGGTCCGACTATATCGATGTGTACGTGTTTCAAACGTTTATCCGGAGCGGTAATGTGATCCGCAACCGTGACATTGTGTCATGATATTTTTGATTCTTGGCATTACATGCATTCTTTGCACAAATCAATAATATCGCGTCTCATGCGTGGCCAGACATACTTTTTTGTGATGACACGCGTAGTTATTTTAGCTCCCGGATGAGCTTGACTGTGAAATAAGTCAAAAATTGGTTTCCTGAATATTTTCGGAATATACGGTCTTAGTATTTCACGTAACAGTTCGCAATACAGCGAGGCACGGCCGTTATCCCATTGTATTTTCTGAAGATTCAATGAGCATTCGGGGTTTGCGATAACCCGTTTCAAGTCTTCGTCTCTCTCTTGCTCTTCCGCTAACTCTACTATCCTGAAATCGGCTGGTAGTTATACGCTTTCCACCCTTGATAACGAATCGAAGACGTGATTTTCCGGACCCGGTAAATAGACGATGTTCGTTGAGAACTGAGAGTTGAAGGATACCTGCCTTTGCTGTTTCATCGAAATTTTCTCTGAGTTCTGCCTAAACATGTGAGTTAGTGGCTTGTGATCCATGACGATTATGAAGTTATCCCTGCAGAAAATATTTGAAGTGACCGATAGCTTCATAAATTGCCGTTAATTCTCGGTCGTAAGCGCTGTAAACTCATTGTGCCGAGCTGAACTTTTTAGAAAGAAAATGCGAGTGGTTTCCAAATCCCCTTTACCTTCTGTTCCAACGAGGCTTCCATCCCGTAGTTGGATGCGTCTGAAACTAGGCGCGTCTCTGCCTTGTGCGACGGATGCACTATCATGGTGGCATTAGCCAGGCCTTTTTTTGCTTTTTCGAACGCGGCTTCTGATTTTTCGTTCCAATTTGACGGTATTTTATCGTTCTTTTTTAAATCGCGGATGCATTCGTTAAGTAGGGCATGTGCCTCGGCGGCATGTGGTATTGAGCGTCTATAAAAATGTACCATTCCGAGGAATCTTCGCAGCAGTTGTTCGATCGTTTGTAGTTTAGGATAATTCAGGATGATCTTTACCTTTTCTGCGGTTGGTGTGCAACCTTCTGAGTTGATGGTGTACTCGAGAAATTCGATTTCGGCCTGGCCAAATTTACACTTAGCTAAATTGAGTCTTAGCGAATACTGTTTTAGTCTTTCGAATACTTGTCTGAGATGACACTCGGGCTCCTCTGCGTCTTTAGAAGCTACCAGAATGTCATCGATATAGACAAACGAGAAATCCAGGTCGCCAATGGCAGAGATTAATATATCGCTGGAAAGTTTGACCGGCATTTCGGAACCCAAAAGTCATGCTAGTTTTTACCTGTATAAAACCTGGAAAAGTCCTTGAATAATGCTCATGGTTCTGGAATTTGTATTCCCTTAAAGAAAAAAAAGTGTTTTGAACTTTTTCTTCGCTCTACCGTCACGTGTAATGATCTTCGAACTACAGAGGGTCCAGGGATAGTCTGACAACCCAGCTGGGATGCTGCATTTTAAGTTCTGGTTCGCCGAAGACGGCGCGATTTTTAAAATTAGACAAACGCAGATCCTTTAAAATGAAACGAATAGAACTTTAAATTTATTGAAATAAATAAATAAAACTGCAATCTATTAACCTATACATCCGGGGACAGTTAACTTATTGAAATAAATAAATAAAACCAGAAGCTATTAACCCCCCCACCCGGGGGAAAGATAATTTATTTAAATAAAGAGTGTGCAACCTTCTGAGTTGAAGGTGTACTCCAGAAATTCGATTTCGGCCCGGCCAAATTTACACTTAGCTAAATTTAGTCTTAGCGAATACTGTTTTAGTCTTTCGAATATTTGTCTGGAAAGTTATATATCGCTGGAAGGTTTGACTGGCATTTCGGAACCCAAAAGTCATGCGAGTATATTCTTGCAAATTGTTTATTTTGATCTAGAAGGCTTAAACTGAATGAAGTTTCACTTTTAATGAATCCTCTCGCTTTCAAATTTGAAATTGGATCGAGCGGGCAAGCATCATGAAGAATTGACACGAGCTTGCAATGTGCCATCATATCGGCTCCAATAATTTGATGTGGCACATCCGCTACGTTGATGAATTCAGTTGGAACTAGTGAAACGTCGAATCCCGTGTCGATTAAAAAAATTAGGCCAGATGTGGCATCTCTTATGTGCAGGCGTTTGGATAAAACACTGGGTTCGAAACCCTCCGTTCGAACTCGCTTGGATCGTTTCCCTGGCTGTTTCGATTTTGCCACCTACAAGGTTGTCTGCAATTCGCGTGAGTCAGAGCGACGATTGCGTGATCACGATCTAGAGTTTTGACGGTATCGTGGTCCTTGGCGGTTTTCCGAACGAGGGTCTCTACTAAAACGCGGTCTAAACTTCTCATTTTCGTAGAATTGTTATTATTTGCGGTTTGGTTGTTCTCGCTATTCGTGATTGACAAAAAATGTAAGCTGTTACAACCGAGTGTCTCTGTAATTCTATCTGCTTTTTGAGCTGATGTTTGCAGATCGTGTAAATTATCGATGAGATTGTGAGCTTTAGTTCCCTCTGATGTGATTCTGGTGTTTAGAAATCTAGAATCAAGTATGCAAAAAAAATGATAAAGGTTCGCTTTTGTTGAATTGTGGAACTTTAACTAAAGTTTTTGCCGCACAAACGACCTGGACCTCGTTGGTCGCTTCGTTTGAGCTTGGTACTGCGTTTTTGTTAATTGTCTGAATCGTTTTTACCCATAATAAGAATTGCGATAATCGTGCTTTAACACAAGCGTAAGATTAGTACGATTGAAATGACAACTATGTTTTTGATATATTGAGAATTTTCTATGCAAATTGTTACTATTAACATTCCATTTGCGAAAACAGGAAACTTAGGCTATGGTTTTTCATTTGTCCAAATGTGATACATTTTTGTGATAAAAGTGACTCCTGAATGTATATATGAGTTGATTGAATTATTATAATTGACCCTCGAATTTTCGGGCATAGTTCAGAGGATTGCGTACGCTGAATTGTTAAGTTTCGCTTCGATTTGAGTGAAATATCTGCGAGAGCTAAGAGCTGACAGCTGTAAATGTTTTGTTGAGATGGGATATTGATTTTCTGTGAATTTGATCTGGACTTTATTTTCATAAATCGAGAAAAAGAAAACGTACGGAGAATACAGTAAGTAAAAAATATAATTTCAGATATTCAGTCACCGATATTACACTCTAAACGAGGCGAAACTTTACAATTGAGTGTACGTCCTCCCCCAAACTGTGTCCGGAAAAATGGCGAACAAATTTTTGACACACTGTTTGGTCTCCATATTATATACAAATTTCTGAAGCAACATTGCCAATGCAATAACTACATAACCTCAAAGATAACCTTGTGGCTGAAAATCCTCCTCACATGGTTCACTTGAGCTCACAACATTCCCCACAATCGACAAATTTTCTATGTCAATATTTGGGAAGTAGTTATGATCACACGCTTCTTGCACGTTGGGTATTTGCTGCGTGCAAATTCCGCAATACAGATTTTGCAAAACCTGATATAAAGATATATAAATACAATTATTTAATTTTTATTGTTATTTAAATTTTATTAATTTGACATAACCCGTCGTATTTGTAATCCATAGCAACCGTGTAACCAGCATAAAAACAACCCAGATAACAATCTTGCGATGCATAGTACTCGCATACGTGCGAGGCATGCTATGCGAGACATAACGCTAGCATGCTGACATCACCTGTCGGAATGCGGTGATGGGTAGGAACGGTGCGTGCGTAATGCGTCTCATATCATATGAAGAAAATAATAAAAATGATTAGTCTGCCTTTTTCCGAAACGAAATGTGAAACATTTTCAAATGCGCGCTCAGTTGTTGAAAATGATGATGGCCGTCGCGCTACGTACTCAATTGTCTCCCCGCTGTCCCGGTCTGACCAACGCAGTCTTCCGCCATCAGCACGCGTCAGCCTATGTAACTCCGTTTTAATTCCGCGTGTTATTGTAATAATTGTCACGAAGTAATAGTATTATTTGTTATTACTATTAATTCGCGAATATAGTTAAAGTGGTTTCGATGTCTTGTGGTTTCGTTGTTATGTGGAGAACTGGATAAACAGTAGTTCCTTGGATCAACGCAGCTTCTTGTCAATTTCAGAGTAGGTACCGAACATAACCTTATTTACAGCTCGCATGTGACCGTCATACGTGTGACCTTCACACGTGCCAGCGATATGCGTCGCAAATGATTTCGTATATGTCTGCTCGGTAGATCTGCACGCGTGCGAATCATTACACCATCATTGTGCGCGCATATTGTTATCTGGGAAGTTTTTTTATTGAACATTTATGGAGTACTCTTACTATTATTTAGCTTTATGAAATTCCATTATATTTGTACTATTATTATGTGCAATCATTTTTTAAGGTTGGAAAAAAGATATATCTTTGAAGTGTACGTACATTTTGGGATTAGATACTTATGGCATTGACAATGCTTCTTTAAAAATTTGTATATAATTATTCATACGTTACAATGTGCAATACAGCATTAGTAAAAGATAATATTATTTACCTTCCATACTTTTTAATCACACTAAATTAAAAAATAAAGCAGTTGTATTGGAATGAATCGAACCATGTGCCCTAGCTGAAGAATCGGAAAGAATTTTGGAAGAGGTTCTATTCCGATTCTTTCTTAATTTTATGGGAACTTTACTTTCAGATGTGTTCCCGAACTTTCTCCAAAATGTCCCACTGCATCTACTTCTTTCTGAAAGTTTCCGATCTCTTTCCGAATAAGTGTTGCATGATGACTTCTGGAAAAAAATTAGAGTTCTCTTCATG
>JAWWLR010000165.1:5798154-5808460 GCA_035041075.1 Acraspis erinacei | reverse complement strand
AAACACTCTTAGTGCCGCAGTGTGCCTTGGGATATAGGTCGCTCCAGCATGAGTTCGACAACTAGATAGTATGTGTCCTAGATGCTCGTAGTGTGCATGGTACGCCCTGCAGTTATCGTCGGGAATGCCTGGGCTCAAAATGTGGCGACGATATGTTAAGGTGGAAATGACACCGTCTTGACATACCAAAATGAAACCACGGAAGTTTATCTCCTGTGTTTTTTTAACCCGGGCTTTCAGGAATGAGTAGTTCAGATAGATAAGATTTGATGCATCGTGATCACCCCTAATTTTCAAGTAAGGGCCGAGTGTTTCAGCAGCCTTCCTCGCTGTTTTGTACAGAAACGCTCATTTGCCCACTTCTTCGTGCTTACTATCCATTTTAAGAAGAGGGTCCCGTCCATTTGCAACTATATGTGCTGTACCTGGAATAAGCCTGTTGTGTTCTTCGTCCATGGAATCACTCCAAATGAATAGAATACTACCGGGACGGCAAGTATGTTCGTTGTAGATACTTTGTTCCTCGCCAGGAGTTCGGAAGACCGAATCTGCCGGATGAGACGTTTATATCTGCTTAGGAGAGTATTCTTTATAGATGTCACATCCTGTATGCGGCTCTGTGTTAGGCCCAGGTATGTTTGAGTCTCTCAAGCGCAAAGCTGTCGTATAGCGCTTCTATCGACGAGATCAAGGTCTTTAGCGATGCCATTAAGTTTTCCTCGCTTAAAATAAAGCTTGGCGCATTATGCTAACCAAAATTCCATTCCTATTTCCTTAGTGTATCGTTCGACAATCCCTAGAGCTAGATGCATGCTGGATCTTTGCGGATACATCTATCGATGACCAGGTACTCCCAACATCCTGCTACGCCTTTCTTTGAGCCGGGCTGTTCATACATTTCTTGCCACACAGGTCCGATTGTCCGAACAATCCTATCATTTAGGATAGTCGGGGAATATCTTATACAGTGTGTTCAGACAAGTGATTAGCCTGTAATTCTTTGGCTCAGCTAAGTTGCCCATTTTCGGTAGAAGTGATGTGCGCCCTACCACCAACCACACCGGGACTGGCTCTGCAGACTTCAAATAGGAGGTGAAAATACAGGCCAGATGCTGATGGGTTGAAGGAAACTTCTTCCACCAGAAGGTCTTGATACCATCTGGTCCCGGAGCGAAATAGTTCTTCATACCTCTCAATAAATTGATAACCTCCTCGGTAGTGATGGGTTGGGAATTCTTTTTCAGGTCTTGTTATGAGGGCATTACATAGCTCCTTGAAGCTATTTATGTTCACTGAGTCTTCGTCCAGTCTATGTTGCACTTCGTAGACTTCTCTGCAAAATACTTCGACCTCCTCTGGTTTGGGCGGGTGGTCGACAGTAGCTGGGGGATCTTGGAGGAGTCGAGATGGTTCAGAGAGAAACTGTTGGTTTTCTCTGAACCACCTCTCTCCGCTCTAGACTTCTGTTAGCGTCAGATATTATCCGTGTTCTCTCAACAATATGATGCCTGATGGTCAGCAGCTTTGACTTGTTAAGTGTGCATGCGGGACGCGTACTATCTTGCCCAGCCCATCTTTATGACGAGTTGATGTATTCGTCTTTGATTCGTATGATCAAACGTTGGTTTGGTTTTACGGTTCGCTTCGACCAAAGCTCTCGTGTCGTTATACACTCAGAAATTGATAGATTCATAGGAAAATTGTCCGTAAGGCTCTTCATCCATTTCAGCCAGATCTTTAGGCTTGGGAGAAACCTGGATATTGATGTTTTTCCGGGTCATAAAGCATCGCTCGTCCTCTATCAGATGCCTGCCCGCGATTGATCTTAGTTGCACTTCTTTTTCTCTGCTGCTGGCTTGTTCTGGTTTCAGTTCGAGCTCGATAATTCCCTGTGCATTCAACCCTGTACCTCAGAAAATCTGAACTTGTCCATTTTGTTACTCGCAATTTTTTGTAGTCAAAAAGTTCAACAAAATCTTTACTGAAATTATAAAAATGTATGACAAGGTGTAAAAACACCTTGCAAACCCATTTTAAAAGTGGTTTAATTGCGTAATTAGAAAAGAGAGATAGGGAATTCTGAAAATACCTGTTTGAAAATTTACATAATATGAGAATTCTAGAAAAATCGAAGAACATGAGACTAACAAAAACTTAGATCAAACTATTAGCGGGTTTGCGCTGTATATTTTAAAAATAAATATATTTGATGTAACACAGGTTCGATGTGCGTGTTTTATCAGCCTCTTTTTAGTTCTGAAAGTAGCCACTTACATGTAAGGAAGGGTGTGCTATACAATTTTAAGCTAACATTACTCATAGTAGTATTATAATAATAATACTAATAATACGTAATATTACTGCTTGGACTATTATCGGCTCATAACCGTACTTCGCATATGAGCATTCTCTGTCGCTTGTGAAAGATTATTGCTGTGACGACCTAATCTGAAACTATAATAATACGTAATATAATGCGTATGATTATTATAGGCTATAATCTTACTTCGCACATGTGCATTCGCTATCGCTTGGGTACGTTTATGGCTTTGTCGACCTAACCTCAAATGTCAAAAGTAATAAACTTTTAAATCATAATTTTATTGCATCACGTATCTTCTGCACCAAGGAGGTAAACTTATTTTTACCCGAGCGTGAATTTGCAATAATGAGACGTAGAAGTGCACGAAGGTCAAGTTGAAGCCACATATTGCAAATACGCAAGGGCAAGAAAACTAACAAGAGGACCATTAGGTCTGCTTTTTTTGTTTAAATTGATACACTCCTTAATGAAAGGTAAGCGCAAGTTGATGCCAAATTTTGCAAACACGCAAGGGTAAGAAGACTCACAAGAGGACCCTTAGGTCTGCCTTTTTTTGTTTAAAATGATACTCTTCTTAATGAAAGGTAAATATCAGAGGTTTTCTCAGAAAAATCAAGAAGACTCAATTTTCGATTTCCGATATCCGTACTTTTTTAAATTCTTTTTATTGATTGAAAACAAAAATTTCAACGATAAATGCAAAATTATATTGTTTTCTGTAAACTACGAAAAAAACATAAAAAATATACAATTATCTTTAGTGTGCGAAAATACACTTTCAAGACACTTCTTGTTCTTATTAGTAAATATTTGTAAAATGAGTCACTGCGTCCACTGGTATTTTATATTTATTATACTATAACTATTGAAGTACAAAGATATTTAATAAAATGCACAATCGTCCAAACGAGTGATAATAAAAATACGATAAACAATGTTTTTATTGAAAATAAGGAATAAATAATCATTAAATAGCATAATTATATTAAATATGAATAAAAATGGGATGAACAAGCATTTTGATGAATAAAAAAAAAATAAAAAATAAAAGCACGGATGGCAAGAATCGAACGCGCAACCTTGCGGATATCAACCAAACGCTCTACCAGGTAGCTACCGACGTTTCGAGGTACTATTACACCGGTTCGATGACCATATGTTCGCAATTTTTAAAATGCATTTCTCTCGAAAATAGGTCAAAATTGCGTCTTCTTGATTTTTCTGAGAAAACCATATATGTATCTTTCATTTCCCTCGTTTTCCTCGTACGTACACAATATACTATGCATTAAAAAGGCATATCAATTTTTAAGGTTTATAACGAGTTATTTCGGATTTTTCGAAAATTAAAATTCAAACCTTCAATCAGAACAATTTTTAAATTATTTAAAATGAACCATTCTTTAACTATTAACTGACCTTGTACCTTTATTTAAAAAATTTTTTCTTCGTTCAAAAATGAACTTCCTAATAAATTCGGAATTGACTTACGTATCTAGATATGAATATCTTATGATGCGTACTAAGTTGACACTGAAAAACTGAATTATACTTATGCTCATGCTTTTGAAATTTAACTTATCTATTTATCTTTAGATTCCTATGATGCTTTTTATCAACTGTCAATGAACAACTTAAATTTGATGGAGTGGAATTGAACGTCTAATAACAGGATGTGTTACTAGATAGCCCGACAGATACGGCTGAGACGATGGCCTGTAATGTTCTTTATTATTTATACTATATTACTTTGCTTGACACAATCCGACAGGTACAACTGGTACAATGAAAGTTTAAACTAATAACTGTAGCAGCGTGGTAAGTCAGGGATTATGCCCCATTTTGAGATGAGGAGGAAAGATAAAATACCGCAGAACGTCCGGAAGCAATGAAATCGGGTTCTTTCGCGAACTTTTTCTACGATGACTGATAAAGAACGATCCGTCAGACATGTCTCAGACTATTAAAGTTTTAACCGTCTTAGGTATTAGGTATAGCTTTAGACAAAAATAATTTACTAGATTGTAGTATAATCAGATTTATTTCGTAGCGCACTGAATGATAAAAATAGGTATAATAATTGTGAGCCGAGTCAACAACGATTTACGCTTATTCTTTCAGGCTGTTCCAATATACGGATGCGTTAGTTGCTAACTTTAAGCGACGAAAGCAGGACTTCCGAAAACACACAGTCCTGGTCTTGTACATGCCGCTCTTTGACATTGAGAGAGTTTATTACAGAAACATTTGAATTTGAATTTGTCAGCGAGTAGTTTGGCAAGACTCCCACGATTAGCCCGATCTTAGTTTAACAGGATTGCGTTTTACTTTTAACACGTAACTTTCAAAGATAAAAAATCACAAACCCGACCCTACGCGGGCAACCTCCATGCTGCTTAACTTGTCTCGTTAGCCGCAACACGTACCGATCCAGCATGACGTGGAATACTTCTTAATCTTCATAAATACCTTGATTTGCGATCTATGCAGCGAGACAGTCTAACCTCTGCCATCGAATCGTAATCACATCTCTTCGCTCCTCATACTTTTTCGAAGACTGCGTTTGCTATGGAAACAGACTCTTTTTGCGCAATGGGACATTAGTCCACAATGACGACTGGGATTAGGTCGTTAGTCATTAGCGATGATTGTGATCATCGGACGCGACGCTTATTTTAAAAGATAATAAAAGGCTTTCTTAATTAATTGAGTGTTATGCTATTTTTCTTGTTTTCAACGCTCCTAAACAGAAAATTAGTAAGCCGTCCGACGGTCCACCACAGAAGGTGGTATCTAGCGGTCGCAGGTAACGTTGTCATCTACTTAATCTCGTTTGTTATTTCGACTATAAGTTTCTGCTCATTCAAACATTTCACAATAATCGAGGTTTTCAATCCCCTAAACCTACTCCTACGGATCTTTTATAAGGATCGAGGTTCTTTCTTTTCCTCGGATTCTTTCCTAGGATCGAGGTTCTTTTTATTCTTTCTAATCTATTAGCGTACGGTTCTTTTACAAGGAACGAGGTTCTTTCACTATCTACGGATCTTTTCCAAGAATCGGGATTTTGAAGCTGCTGTATTCCATTCCTTCTTTTGCTACTCAGGTGTCAAGTTTCCGCTTTACACTTTTGATCCAAAACTAAACTTTTCGTTCACTCTTCGAGGGGAAAATAAAAAAAGGGATAATGTCTAAATTGGCGTTAGGTCTTCATAAGAAGAAAAGCGAGTAACGTCGGAGGGCGTTTGAAGAGCAACAGGAAGCTTCAATCAAAGTAGAAATGACTATTCTTTCAGGTCGAAAAAGAAAGCAGGCCTGTTCATACAAATGGCGACGCGCTTATCTGTCCTGTTTTAAATCTACGGAAACAGGTATTTTGTCTATATCGAACACCAAAACCTCAGAGTTTCCCGATTGCAATCCGGAATATGAGTCCACTTGCCCGGGGTACAACGGCAATCTTCTTGCGGCTCTTCATACCTATGATATCTTGACAATCGTCGAATCCTTTACGTCCAGTTACGAAGCTTCACTAAACTGCTCCTCAGCGCCAGTCCAACTTAACAGCGGGTCCTCAACTTATTCGGAGAAACAAGAAGGTGTATCGATTGCCTTGTCTCTCCATCAGATCGCCCAGGTCCCTAGACCACCCTCAACTGTAGGCTAGTTTTTCAGCAGATCGATGTGCGGGTCCACCTAAAAATCTACTTGAAAATAACTTCGGAAACATCGCTGCAAATCTACCTGGATTTTCAAAACGGAATTCTACAGAGGAGTCTCTAGATCAACTTGCAGGTAAATCATCCACCAAATCCATTAGTTCACTATCCGTTTCAAAATTCGACTTGCTGCATCGATCCCAGAGTTTCATGTAAGGGATCATAAAGACCCAATCTCATTTCTCACTCAAATGGAAGTCCATCTTCAGTTAGGTAGCACAGCTGGTGGGAAACATATCGTGGGCTAATTTATGAATGGGGAGATTTCGTGAAATGTTCCACGCGGCAATGGTGAAAACGCCAATCTGACAAACAACCTGTAGAGCTACCTCATACTGGAAACCAGTTCGGGAAAACTGTAAGATGGGGTGGCGTTCGATCCCCTAGGCCCCCTATAAGTCTTCAAACTCCGCAGAGCTGATCCAAACAACTACCAAATTTGCATGTTTATATCAAACAAATTGAAGTCCAGACCCTCTTCGACAGTGCCTCGACTGTCAACTTCGTACACCAACTCTATCTTACAGAAGGCAAGTCCGCCACAGTGAGGCTCTCCCTCGAACAAGTAGATCTGGCTAAGGCTAGAATCTCCTTACAAATTCTTGGAGAATTATCATTGGAAATCTGCGTTTCCGGCCGATCTACATGAACCTACTTCTTGGTAAGCGAAGAAATCAATGGTCCGCTGATTCTTGGAGAAACCTGGATAGAGGAGAAACAGGGAGCTTATGATAAGCTATGAAGATGTATGTACGTCGGTAGCAAAGATCGATTTACCATTTACTTGGTCCACTCTCCACCGAAGCAGCTACCATTGACTCGAAAATAGTCGTGTCCTCGAACGAGGTTCCCACTCAGTATAAGGAAGAATTTCTCAAAATTCCCAGAAATTCTTCAACTCTTACGCAAACCTTCAACCCGCCTAGAGCTCCTACTCAAACAAAATCGAAATTCCATCGTATTAAACTGAACAGTCATCAGCCCTTCCGACTTCGCTCTTATCCATGCTCACCTGAAAAAAGAAAAATTATTTGAGAACAAGTGCAATACATTTTGGCCGCACGAATCATTGAACCTTCAACTCCCTAATAGATTTCACCATTGGTGATTGTGTTTTGCAAAAATGAAAAAAAAAACCGTTCTTGTGTGGATTATTGAGGTCTGATCGCCATCACAGAAGATACTTTCCAAGAACTCCACACAGAAAAGGAAGAAATTATTAAGGTGAAAAAGCACCGGAAAAAGTGAAAACTTCAGGCCCCTGTATATTGACAATGGTTTGGTGAATTAATATATGTCTACAAGGACTATAATTCAGCCAAATTTCAGTCCGATAAAAAAAAACACAATGATTTTAGCTGGGAACATTTGACATATTCTGCCCCATATGTAGCTTATGGAAAAAAAATTATCTGATAATTTTTTAATTTTTTGCAAACAATACAAAAAATGTTCCATGCCTTAATCGTCAATTCTATCTTTCTCAAGACTTGAGCTGTTCTAAAAATAAGTTTCGATGGGGTTTAGGGGCCCTTAGGGCCCTTATGGGCTAAACCTTTTTAAGATTTAAGTGTAAGTCCTCCCCAAAATGTTTCTGCTTTACGGCCCTGAATGTTTAATAAATGAAGGGGAAATAAACTTCGAATAAATTCAAATTCAAAGCTTTCAAAATGAGACAATGTACAAATTAAAAACATTTAAATTTGCACGATTTTTATTTTGAGACCTTTGAGCGATCATCAAAAGGTTAATCAATGTGTCCTAATGCAATGAACAACTTTTTAAGTTACAGTAGTATTATATTGCAAATATTATATAAGTTTTCTTATCAATAGATAATTCGAAGTGACTAATAATTTAAAAAAAAAGCATTTTTTTGCGATGACGTCTAGACAGTGGGGTGATTCGCCATGCAAATGCGCTGAGTCAGTTTTGTGAAGTAGAGCAGAAGATGAAACACTGGCACCGTTAGCGCGGCGCTCTACATTTGAATGGCAGCTGATAAGAAACATGGGAGAGTAGTATTACTCGCAGTTTTTGTAATATTTGGGACGTTTGTGATTATCTTCAAAACTTTGAGCTTGCATTAACACAAGATTGACTGTTTCTAGAATTAAAAAAATATCGAGGTTAAGAAGATAGACCTTAAGGCCATGTAAGGAGTGGGTCACGTGGCCAGATTCCTACCTTAACGACACTTTTTTGTCCTAACTTATTTTCACACGAAGCCCCATAACTAATTGAAAATTTGGGATACTAAACAAGAAGCAATAAGAATGGTGGGCCTGGTCCTTAATTTGTATAATTATAAAAAAAATTGTTTTAAATACTTTCTTTTTATTTTTTCATAATCATTCAAATTTAGGACTAGACCCACCTTTTTTAGTTCTTATTTATTATCTCAAATTTTAAAATCGATGTGGTGCTGCGTGTGAAAATAAGTTGGGAAATAAAAAAGTGGCGATAAGGTGGAATCTGATCACATGCCCTACTCGCCACCTACTCGTCTTCAACGTTTAAAAAAATAGACTAAAAGTTCTAAAATGTTAATATAAAAACTAGTTTTCTATTTTTAATGACTTCAATGATTTTAATGTATGATCACATTATAATAAAAATATACAAGACATTATAAAATTTATAATTCTCAATATTCAGTATATTGTAGTAATCTTTAAGATGGTGAAAAGATTATTAGTATTAATGCTATTCACTTTACTGTACATTTATTCATTTAGTTATTTAAAAATTGATTTAAAATATGGAGATATAATTTATTTATGAACTAAACACATCGATGTATAGAGCCGATCTGTTGATCAGGGTACGACTCAACCCGCTCAAACGGAGTAAAAAAAGTGTTTTTTTCCGTTCCAAAAAAGGAGATTGAACGTTGGAAACAAGCAATTAGGCTTGACAAAAAGGATTTTATTATTAAACCTGGACATTTAGTATGTGAAGATCACTTTTTAAAAGGTCAGATAATTTTGAAAAAGTAAGTTTTAGCTCCTGATGGACCGTTTATGGCGGTAAGTATAACGATTTATTTACATCGATGTCCTTTAACCTAAAATAATCGAATGGCTCTGACGGTTTCATGTATACATTGATTTTTTAATTTTGATATATGCTTGTTGTTGCCGATCTTTTAGATTATTTTGATAGTGTGTTAAATTATAGTTTTGAGAGTTTTAGACATTTAAAAAATATTTTAAGGCCCTTACTATCTTTAAGAAAAATGTAAAAGTGACATTAATAACAGTTTTGAATTGTCGCAGAGTTTGGACATTTGTGTACAATTACATTAATTTTTTAATAAATACAAGTATTAAAATAAATTATAACTAGGGGTTTTGCCATCTCAATTTCTAAAATTCCCTTAGCATTCTTCAAAGGCTGACTTTTTAATAGACATTTCAGAATCCTTTGTCAAAAAATCACGATTTATTAGACGACGGGTTTTTTAGTAGCCTTCGAACAATGCTCGGGGCAGTTTGGAAATTGAGATGTCAAAACCCGCTGTTTTAAGTTAGGCTTCTTGTACCATTCTGACCTCAAGAAAATCATTATTTTACATTTATAACTTACTTCAATACTTTAATTTATTACATAATTAATTCAAACACTATCACAATAGTCTAAAAGTTCGACAACAAGGAGAATATATCAAAATTATAAAATCAATGTAGTCATAATAGACGTCAGAGCGATTTGATTATTTTAGGTTAAAGGACATCGATGTAAACAAATCGTTATACTTACCGCCATAATCGTTCCATCAGGGGCTAAAACATTTTATACCCAAATTATCTGATCCTTTAAAAAGTAACCTTCATACACTACATGTCCAGGTATAACAATAAAATGCTTTCTGTCACGCTTAATTGCTTTTTGTCAACGACGTTCAACCTCATTTTTGGAACGGAGAAAAATACTTTTTTTACTCCGCTTGAGCGGGTTGAGTCGTATCCTGATCGAAAGTTCGGGGCTATACATCGATGACCCTCCATTTTTATAACACATTTATCCGTAAGTGAATAAAATACAGCAAATAGTTGATAAAGTTATGACATCCCGGTAAGAAGGTTTGAATTGATTACGATGGAAACGATTCCATTGGTTTTCTATCGTATATTGGAATATATCATTCCAATGCTTAAGAACGTCGAAAAGTGATCACGTGAGCAATTGGAATGAGTGCAGCGCCAACGAAACGATTCGAATGCGATTAAAGTGTAGTCAAAGAAGGGTCTAAACGAAACGG
>JAWWLR010000165.1:5695603-5711022 GCA_035041075.1 Acraspis erinacei | reverse complement strand
CGCTTGTATATATTGGATGGATGGAAAAGAGAATCTGTGTAGAGTATGTTGATACGAAATGGAGTCATGTGCACGTGTAATTAGAAAGGTGTACAGGAGAGGAAGATGGGCAGTTAAGTGTGGATTAGTGTATAAAATGGATTTTTGATGGTAATCGACAAGGAGTGATGTGGATGAAGAAATTGGAAGAAGTAAAAGAAAGCAAGGGAATAGGGCAGAGCTAAACGGTTAATCATGAAAAAAGAAAGTAAACAGTAAAAGTTGATTTCAAAATCGTGAAAAATGTATTTTTCATAACGCATGTATCGAAAATTTGACTTTCGATGCCCCCGTTGCGGGTCGAAAGTTGTGTTTGCAACCCTAGACTAGAAAGTCCAAACAGGGGACTGGGAAAGTATCGTATCTTCACGCCGTAACCGGTATCGAAAGTATATACATTCTACCTTATCTGCAGTTGTCTGCAGCCATTCTCCCTCTTATCGAACCTCGTTTCGAGAATCGAGTCTAACTCCAGTCTCCACCTTCGATCGTGAACGTGCCTAATGTGTGTCATCTCATTTTCGGAATAATGGATATTGTTGAAAAATTAATCGATTTCGGCAATGATGGATAGGACGAAGTATTACTCAGCCTACCTTCGGAAATCGTGGAAATACGTAGAAATAATAAAAATTATACAAACGAAGTATACGAAGTTTTTAGCATGGCAGGAAACAATAAAATAAACAATTGTGGTTGTCATTGCCTACGTATTTAAAAACAATTACAACTTTGATGAGACGCAAAGATGCTTCAGGCATCTCAAGTCAAATTTTCGCTACATATTTTATGAAAAATTCTGTGCGCAACAAGGGGCGAAAGGCGACAATTTCACGAGTGTGAAGTTAGCTGCCCTGGAATACTGCTCATTAATAGAATTATGAGTATTATTTTTTAATGTAATTATTATTTAATTTTATTGTTAATTAAGGTAAACCATCATAATATAAGCAGTTGATAAGCCAGATTAATGATGGAATGTTCATATATGTACAGGGAGCGGAGGCTCTAACTATTTTTCAAGGAATAGGCACTATTTCTTTACAGACTCAACTAAGAATGTATTTGCGATTAATCTTTTCCATGTTACTTCTGTAAATTTAAAAGTATGATTAATTATTCTAACCAATTTCCATATGCAAAAATTTAAAGTTTGACTATTTTTCAACGAATAGGCTCAATTTATTCAGGGAATCAACAAAGAATTATTTCCAATAAGGCTTTCTTACGTTATTATTCAAATATACAATAATTATTAATTATTCTAACTTTGTTATAAACATATTCTGAGTCGAGCTATTTTTCAAAGAATAGGCACTTTTTTTACGGAGTTAACTCGGAATGTCTTTCCGATGACTTTTTTTCTATATTTCTTTGTAAATTTACAATAATTAATAATAATTTAAACAATTTTCATCGAGCAACTTAGATTTTGGCTATTTTTAAACAAGTGGGCTCAATTTTGTTACAAAAGTAACTAAGAGTATCTTTTCGATGACTTTCTTCTATAATGCTCTGCAAATAATCTTGCAAATTTTTCAAGAATTATTGATTATCTAAACAATTTTCATAAACAAATGAATAAATTAGAAAAAATTTATTTCCAATATCTCTTTTCAACGCAACCTTGCAAAATTACAATAGTTCTTCATTATTTTATCAATTTTCATAAAAATATTCAGTGTTTGGCCATTTTGAAGTAATATGCACAATTAATTTACGGATTTAACCAAGAATGTCTTTTCAGTTACTCTTTCCTATTTTGTCTTATAAATTCACAAGACTTTTTTAATTATTTCCATTATTTCAATTAAAAAATTAAGAGTTTGGCTATTTTTTAAACAATAGGCTCAATTTTTTTACAGAATTAGGTAAGGAAATCTTTCCGATGGCTTTTTTCTATAATGCTCTACGAAAGTCCATATATTAATTATTATTTAAACAATTTTGATAAACAAATTAGGAGTTTGGCCATTTTTCAAGGAATAGGCTCAACTTTTTACGGAATCAATAAAGAAAGTTTTTCCAATCACTCTTTCCTATGAAACTTTCAAATTTAAAATAATTATTAATGATTAAAACAAAGTTTCTAAACATATCTAGACTTTGGCATTTTGTCACCGAATAGGCACAATATATTTACAGAGTCAATTAAGAATGTCTTTCCGATGACTCTTTTCTATGTTGCTGTACAAATTCAAATTTTGGCTATTTTGAACGAATTGGCTAAAATTTTTTATAGAATTAATCCAGAATAACTTTCCGATTCCTTTTTTCGATTATTCTAAGAAGAGTATTTCTGATAACTCTTTTCTATGTTCTTTTATAAATTAATAAGAATTAATAATTAATTAAACAACTGTCACAAACAAATTCATCCGAGTGCTATGCGCCATCGAAATGGCTTGACATTTGTACTCTTCTCGAGTCGAGATTATGTTGCATGAAAATGTTGAGAGTTGCTGAATTATTTATTCTGCATCGTGAGAGAGTTCCCATGCTAAGTAGTGTACACATAAAAGTTATTAAAGTAAAAATGAATTTCATGGCAGTTTATCGAACTTCATTTCCATAGAAAATAATTGTAAATTAATTGGCCGGGCGTGCTAAGCGCGCGTATATGAGATTCTAGCTTTTTTTGAGTACAGAGCATTTGAAAAATTTTTAAATAATTTATTAATAAATAAAGAAGCAAGAAAAAGATTTTAAAAATTGAATACAGTTTTTCAGAATTTCATGCAATATTTAATAAATATCATGGTTGCACCTCCGAAAAGTGCTTTTACAACTTTTGTCTTAAATACTTTCCGGAATTTGTTCATATTTACCCAGGTAAATTCGTAAAACCATGACTTTTACGGGTTTTGCATCGTTGTCTCGTTAAAAATCAAAGTTGCGCATATTTTTATTATAATTTTCTTAATTAGCTCTTCAAAATACATGGATATACGGAGTTTCGCATTAATCGGCGATATGCGCTTTTCGGAAGTTTATCAAATATAATATTATTTCAAAGTCATGCAACTACCCTATACTCAAGTCCTAATGAAACTGAAAAATCGATTTGAATCTCCTGATATAGCAGGAGATTATCTTTTAAAAAATGTTCCTAATTGAAAATAGATTTGTTGTACCTTTTAGGTCTTTTCTAAAAATCGACCAACTTAGACGTAGTCTCTTTTGTCGCGCTGCGCTACCCTTCAAATGGATACCAAAGGTTAAACGCACGTTATACACCGAGAAAAAAATATTCTTCAATTAAGAGGATTCCTCGTAATTTGATGCAATTTTTTCTCTACAATATGGTATGAAAAGTATTCCTCTTAATTTGAGAGGATTTTTTTCTCTTGAAGAGGATTATTCTCAAATAAAGAGGATCCTCTTAAAGGAAGACAAGTTCTGTAGACTTATTCAGTTTTTTGGGTTTATATTGAGAACCTATTATATAAGCTTTAGGCTCGACGTACATATCAGTTTGCTTCAATGTATGAAGTCTTAGATAGTCAGTCTCAATACCTTCAAAAGGATTCGACATTGCATCAAAATAATATAGGGCGCGTAACGTATCCTCAGTAGGCACATTATTAGATTCGAGAATTTCCAAAACTTTAGTCTGAAGCACTGACATGCACTCACCTCCTACGAATTCGCTGAACTCTCCTACTAATACTTTTATTCCACTGCTTTTCATTAAACTTGATGAATATAATTTTTAAAATCCACCGGTTCACTCAAAACCGACCAACGCTAAACCATTTAGGTTCTTTCACTTGATGGACTGCGCATGCGCAAGTTCTGATCTGAGATAGAGCATTCTCACTTGTGACGTCACACGCTACGAGCGGGCTCCCTATACCAGTATAGTTTGCATGGATCGCCGTAGTTTTTACAATTGTTTTTCTTTTTTCGAAATGCAGAGTGAATATTTGGGAAAATTGTCAGGAGATGTAAAGATTCGATATATCCAAAAATTGGAAAAAATTAAAAACTTTGACCCGTATGCTCTTAGAGATATGGATTTTAGTGAAAATGTAATGTCAATGCCCTCGATGACAATAGTGGATACAGTGTCATATTTTATTCAATCTCACAGTTTTTAAACTGCAAAACAAGTGAAAGCCTATAAAAGTTTGGAAGCTTATAAGTTTGATGAAGCTGGTATTGTGGTGAAATTGAAGTTCAAGCAGTTCAATGATACTTTTCTGCTTCTAAGTCAGTTTAGTGTCACTATGTAGTATTTTTACTTTCAAGGTAATATTTTAAGGTATAACTTATTATTTTCTATGAGTATGAACATTAATATTAAGCAATATTCGTGTGAAGTATTGTAATAATTTCAATTTAAGTTATTAAATTCCATTGCTGACGTAAAATGCGATGACAGTTTATTGAGATTTTGAGGTGAGGAGCATCCTATTGCAAGAGCGTTCTGCTCGCAGGAATAAAAAAACTCAAGCGCTATTATTAAATAGTTTTAACATTGCATTCTTTTTTACCAATTTAATGTAAATAAATGTTATTTTTACAAAAATCTATCAAAAAAATCTTTTTTTATAAGAAATACCGACAATGTATGTATCAAAAAACGGTACAAAAATTTAAGATTTTTCTTGATACAAAAAGGCAAAAATACCAATTTACAAAATGTCTACCTTATGGTAACAAGTTTTTTATTTTCCATGGCCAAGAAGATTAATTTTCTACTAAAAAATACAACTTTTTCAACAAAATACGCAACTTTTTAACTAAAAAGAGATACACTTTGAACTTCTTCAGTTTCTTCAGTTTCGGATGTTTTAGAATTGGGTAGGAGGTCAGTAGGTTTTATAATTTGTTGAAAGCGTCTTCTCATTCTTTTGTCCAGACTTTATCCACATTCTTCTTTAGGGGGTTTACTCCTTCTGGACCTACCGCGTGTCCGAGGTATTCGAGTTCCTTCTCTAACTATTTGCACTTATCGGGTTGTAGTACCAGCTTCGTTTCTCGGAGACGTTCAAATACTTTCCTCTGGTTGCCCATGTGTTCTTCCTCGGTTTGTTCCAGTGCAATCAAATCATCTAGATAAATGCAACAGATTTTACCTATGAGTCCCTGTAACTTGATGTTGGCCATTCGTTGGTAGGTTTCAGGTGCGTTTATTAGCCCCATTGGCATACGTAACCATTCTCAGTGTTCCTTGTGGGTGCTAAACGCCGTTTTCTCGATGTCCTCTTTTGCCATGGCCACTTGGTAAAATCCGTTGGCCATGTCGAAGCAGCTCATGAATTTCGCCGTTCCGAGCATACATAATATTTCCTCTATTGAGGGCAGTGAATAATTGTCTTGGACAGTGTGTTCGTTTAATTTCCGACAGTTCATCACCAGTCTCCATTTTTGCTTTCCACTGTTGTCCATTTCTTTTTCACCATCCATACATTTGCTTGGTATGATGAGAAAAATGGTCGTAATAGGCCCTTCTCGTATTCCTGGATTTGTTTTTCAACTTGATGGTTGTAGAAGGATTGGGTGTCTGCAGAGTGGTACGCTGATAGGTTTTTCGGTTTTTATTTTTATTTGGTGTTCTACATATGGCACCATGGGCACTGAATCGTTCGAGAGGTAGAAAATGTCGTTAAATTCAATTAATAAGTCCTTCATTTCATCCTTAGTTTTTTGTTGAGATGGGATAAAGAGCTTTTACTGACTGAATAAATTTGAATCGGGTTTTAACTCCACCACTCTTTTACATGCTGCTTTCTTTCATTATTCGGTATCTTGTTGTTCAGGATTTTTGAAATAGCACTGCTTCTGTTGGTTGGTCCGAGGATCTTTTTTCTGTGGGAATCTTGCTCGAAGTTTCCTACAACGATATATTTTTTCTTGACGCTGATGTCGGTTTATTCTCCGTTTTTATTTACCGTTAGAATTTTTGTGGGTTCTGTAAATTCCTGGTAGGTTGCCTTTGTCATAAATTATGTGGTCTCCTTCAAGTAGTTGTATTTCTATTGCTTTACACGATTGTTTTATATAAAAGATCACGGGAATATAATCTCCTTTCATTGGGATTGAGATGTCTGGTAGGTCCAAGGTATCATTAATAAAGTTTATTTTGGCTTGATTTGCCTTCAACCAATCTTGCGCTAGGATTCCGTCAAATTCTGTCGGGAAATTGTTTCGCACCACATGAAATCTGTGGGGCTGCCCTTTCATGGTAGTAAGTGTACATGCTCCTAAAACCTGGCGTCCGGGCTTCCTGAGTCTATCAGTAGTCCTCTTCGAATGGCGTATCCTTTGAGTCGTAACCGTACGTAAAGCTGTCCTATTCCTCCTCGTAAGAATATTCGGGTAGGTTGTCCGCTGTGTCTTCCTCCTTCATGTGATAGATATCCTGTTGCTTGTCCTGTGGGATCTCTTCTCTCGGGTCCATGCGCTTGGGAGGATCTTTGTTGCCCTGCCAAGTCCGTTAAAAATTTCTCCTTCTCTGTTGATTTTGTTTGGTGAAGCACTAGTCCTCTTCGTGCCCTCGTTTCTTGCAGTATCTGCAAACTGCTGGAACACGGGCTGGATTCTTTGATTCTACAAGCATTCTGCTAGTTGAGCGTTTAGGGGGAATCATTCTATTCCTCGGTGCTGGTCTGGGTATTTGGATATTCTTTCGTGCAGCAAACTGAACTTACTGTGTAATTCGTTCCCTTTCCTTGTCTAAGAATTCCTTATCTTCTTGAAGAGGGATCTGGTAGGCGTCGTTTAGTCTTTGAGGCCACGAGTTTGCGACCATATAATATTTGATCTCTGTTTTCAGACATCCAACGAACTTCTTTATTCGTTCCTTTTCTTCCTTCTTCCTTTCACATTCCTTAAATTCAGCTGGTCTGTCGTCAATGGCCCTCTGGATCCTCCTGTCCATGTCCTGGTAGCGTTTTATGAAATTCTCTACGCGTTCATTTAACATTTGACACATTTGATCTCTGTCGCGTGTCAATTGCGACAGAGATGTTCCTTTTGACCCGAATTATATTGTAAGGGCTTCTCATAAATTCTTTGGCGTTATTGGGGGAGGGACTCTCATTACGACGCGCTGTCCGTCTCCTTTTAACTTTCGTCACCGGATTCCTCTTAGTGCTTCATTAAATATCGCATAAACATCGTCTTTGAAGACCTCCACTTCTTGTGATTCGTCGAACTCATATAAATTTCTAAGCAGTGCGTCGATCATTCTTCTGTCGTCGAGACTCATTCTATATGGGGTTTCTGGTGCCGGTACGGTGCCTAGCGACGTTGTTTCTGTGTTCAAGTTTACCCTTGATAGGCGGTCCTGTGCATCTTTTAACGCAGCCTTCATCTTATAGAACTGTCTTTCCAGTTCTTCTTTGGCTCAAGCTATAAAGCCTATTGTGACACACCCTTAACCATCGCTGTCAGTAGTTGACCCCAGACCTCTTGATGAAGCCCAGTATGTCAACCACCGAAAGCATTGAAACTTCCTTAGGTCATCTCCTGCACTATGTCCAGAGGTTATACCCCATTTTGTGTATATGTTATTTAAAGTGATTATGCCCAGTGAGCATCTGAACCACCGTCCTAACGTTATTCTTTGGCAAACCCAGTATTTCCCTGGCTCTGTCCATTCTATACTGGGCTTACTCTCAGTATTATTCTATGTATTCACTTGCCGCACCACATCTTGCCACCTCGTCCGCTTCCTCGTTGCCCTTGATGCCTGTGTGACCAGCGACCCATATGAGAGCCACTTTGTTTTTTTGTTCAAGTTGTTTCAATGCTTTTTTGCTTTCCCAAACCAGTTCTGATGTTATATCATGTTTTCCTACTGCAGTTAGTGTCACTTGGCTTTCTGAACAGATCGTTATCTGTCTTCCAGCAGCGTTCTCTTCTAATAGTGTTTCAGCACAGCGATGGACGGCAAGGACCTCGGCCTGAAATACAGTAGCATGTCTCCCAAGCGGGCTCACCACTTCCCTCCTCTTTTAAATATCGTAGATTCCTGCTCCTGACACTTCCTCTCCCCTGGAGACATCCGTATACCAGATTTCCCCTTGGAGGAGTGGGTTACCATTTCCTTGACACGCATCCCTACTTGGAATGCAGACTCAGAAAGCCCTGGCAAAATTGAAGAGCTTTTTTATTTTGGCTTGCCTCATCTCAAGAATCGGCAGTGAGCTGATATCACTCGGGAGCCTACTGTGTCTAGTCCCCCGTGTCCATCTATTTAACCTCACGAGGCGGCACCTCGTGTGTGCCGCTTTTGCAATTATCGCGAGGAGTAGGGGTTCTTCACAGAGAATGAAGCCTATCAAAATTGTGGGCGTAGACCGCATTGCTCCCGTGAAACACCTAAATGCTAGCATTTTTAATCGTCGCAGCCCCAGGTCAATCCAAAAGCTCTCCTACACATCCGGAAAGTCATGACGAATTTCCGGCATTGGGTCTTCAGGTACTTTTCCCGTTCAGTTTACTATCCAGGACCACTCCGAGATATTTAAACGAGTTTGAGAACGTCATCCTACCACCACCAAAAACAGGAGCGTCTACTTTCGGCCTCTTGTAATTCCTCGTGAAGTTGACCATATTGGTTTTTTCTGGATTTACCGATAGCCCTGAGATATCACATGGGAGCTCCACGATGCGAAGCGCCGTCCTTGTAAGGCACATCAATGTTTCCAATTGAGCCCCCCTAACTTGGATGACAAAGTCATCCACGTATCCCTGATTATAATACCCCTCTTTATTAAGCTTACGAAGGAGACCATGCACCACAGGACGGGTGGCAAAGCAACCCCCTGTGGACACCCCCGTGGCGCTAGGCATCCACGCCATCTGGTTTCGAGTCTCCTTCGGCGTGGCATGCTACCTATCCAGCTTACCAGCTGGCTTGGCCCACCAAACCTCAAAGACTCTCGACAGATGACCTCTGGAGTAGTATTACTGAAGGCAACCTCTATATCCAAGAACGTACCCACAGCAAATCCCTTTTGCTCCAACTGCTGCTCCAATTTTGCTACAACAGCATGGAGCATCCTGTCTGAAAAGCATGCTGCTCTTTTTGCAGCGGTGAGGTCAAAAGTACCTCATCCATGATGTATGTCTATATGATTGGACCTGGTGTCCCAAAGTCCCCGTTAAGACACATCCTTTATGACCACACCCTGTCCGCCTCTACTGAGGGGGGCAGCCCGGGGTGTTCAAGGATTTGTTGACCCCGGTGCCATGCAGCCTTCGACACGGCGATCATATCTTTGCTTCGGGAGCATGAGAACTCGCGTCTTCGAAATTCCAGGGGGTTTTGCCAGTACCCCCTGGAAGGTGTGTCAGAAATGTAAAAGTGTGCCTACGGAAGCTTTTTTTTAAGGAAATTTTTCTACTTTTTTATTCGTACTAGCTTCATACTTTAGAATCTTATAAGCACAATCCGGTTTCTTGTTAATTCGATTGCGAGATACATACACCATTTCTCCAGAAATGTATGGGAACAGCGAATAATGCAGGAAAATAATCAAATCAAATTAGAATCATAAAAAATACACAAATACTTTTCCTTGCTTTTTGTGGTATGTTGCATCGTTTGTCAAAAGCTAACGTATAGAGGATTAAAGGGTATGATTCAATGCAGAATGCATTTAAGGAAAAAATTTGTTACATTTGTTGAATTTTACATTTGTTTTGTTATTTAGTTATTTATAAGTTTCATGGACGCAAAAAGATCACAAAGTATAAAAATCCAACAACGGTGTCGAGGTGAAAATTTACAATGAAAAATTGTTTTCAATCGAAATTTCGTGTTTTTTATTAAATAAACAAACATAACTTTGTTAATATGCACTTTTTTCAAAATGTTTACTGCAACGAATCGAAAGTCCAGAAGGGGGGGGGGGGGTGAAGGAACGCACATTTGGAAAAAAAACTTCCGTGGAATTTATTTAAAAAAAAAATTATCCGATTTCGCAATCCAACTGCTTTGGCCGATTTTTAAATTTTCGTTTATTTTTTTGTTTATTTAATAAAAGTTCTTAAATAATTTCTTATTTTAAAAGAAATGTTCATAAACAAATATGAATATTAGGTATTTCTAATGGAATAAATCAAGTTTTTTTTCTATAGAATCGATCCCACATTTCTTGGCGATAAAACCTGAGTATAATATTTGGCCACCAAGTAAAAGTTAATAATTCTTGAAACTACCTGAATTAAGAAATGCATGACTTGGCTATATTTGGAGGTACAAACTTGATTTTTTCGAGGCAGTTGCATGTAAATAAACAACTTCTAAATTTTAAAGATCATTTTGATGACATTAAATAATTTATTATTGTAAACAAAAATTGCTTAAACCATGTTTATAATTTTTTATGTATTTATAAATAAATAACCGCTATGTCACGGAATTGACAGCCAGTTCTTTCGCAATTATTATTTTTTTTTGCATGAATCGATAAAATTGTATAATTGCTTAACCTAACTTAATTAACAAATGCATTATTTGGCTATTTTTCAACATTTAAACTTGGTGCTTTTTGTTAACCAACTGCTAATAGCACATTTTTAAGCATTTTTTGATAGTTTGATAAAGATCTACTATTTTCATTTTTATTAACAATGTAGTAAACAAATTTTTCTTGGTTAATACAAGTGTAAACTAAAAGAAAAATTCTTGTGGAATATAATTAACATTACTCAGCAATAATTCCTCGCGATAAGTTGATAAAAATTGATAATTTATGAAAACACTTAATTATTACCTGACATTCTGTTCCGGTTGACTAAATTAATCAGTTCATTTTGAAAATAACCTACTGCGATAAAAAAGAGTTAAAGAAAGTGTAATTAACAGTTGAAAAAAGCGGTATTTCATTTATAAATATATAAAATTATAAAAGTGGGTTTCCACAATTATTGTTTACAATAAGAAATTGTTTTATTGTCATCAAAATAATGCTAAAAATTTATAAGTGACTTATTTACAGTTAATTGCATGAAAAAATCCAGTTTGTAGTACATCCAGAAATAGCCAGATAGTACATTTGTTAATTGAGATAGAATAAATAATTTTTTTTTGGCCAAATATTTTACATAGGTTTTATTGCCAAGTAATGTGGGATCGATTCTAGAAATGTTAAGTTGAAAATTAATTTTCAAGCAAAGAAAAGAATTTCCTGCCAAAAGTTGTTAAAAGCTTTAAAAAATGAATTTCCCACTCACCGTGTACTGGTACAGGTTGATGATACAGATTATTATAGGCTGCAGGATTCGGAGGATTTTGAGAATAAGGTAGGATCCAGTCGTTTTTTTTTTTGCATTTTTGCTGATTCTGTAAAAAGATTTCTGATATATGTGGAATTCTCCGTAGACAGGGCACTTTGGTGAAGATGAATAATATTATTAAAACGACTGGTTATATTACTGTAAAACATGGAGAACATCTTCGTTTTAGTACCTGCCAAAAAGTTGCACAGTAAAAATTAGTTTATACGATTGTAAGCCAGAATAAAAAAACTATTATGTACCCGGAAAATCGCTTTAACGGATGTCCACGCACGCCAGAGTTAAATTTTTAACTCACGTAGGAAATAAATAGTGAACTACTTGCAGATTTATATTAAGAATGCTGAAACTGGAATCAAAAATTACCTTTTTCATCTGTAATATTTCTCAATTTTAATGCAATAGACACGACCTATGAATGCAGATATGAGTGTCTTTAAAAATATTTTTGAGGTTACGTCGATAGATAAACAGCCGTCGTTTGACAATTAGAAATACATTTTTGAGTTCTGCTCCGACGACGGATTTAAGGAAAGATCTCTGCCAACTCATCCTCTAAGTTTTGAGTGGAAGCAGTAGGAACTTTCTTCCTAAATAAAAAAAGCGGCCAATCAAAGCTTTCGTATTTTTTTACTACTTATCGAAGAAACCAGCAATAAATTTTATATTTCAAAACAGAAATTACTGAATAAAAGATTATAATTCGGTTGAGAATGGCAGAAAATGATTTACCAAAGGATTTTTCAATTAATTTTACTTTAAAACATTGCGGGTATTTTTTTTATTGTCTTCCATCGACGTAACATTCATCAAGGTGACCGTCGTTTCATGTCGTGACGTCTGCTGTCAAGATGGCTGCACGCCGAGGGCGGTACCAATTGTATTAGGCGAAACATAATGTTTTGCATAACGTGAGCAAAATTGATTTTTCACCATAAAGTTTTTTCCCATGCAATTGGTGTCATTTTAGGCCCTCGACATGCAGATATCTTAGAGTCCTAAATTTCGCCCATCCAATCTGAAATACCTAGTTACCACTTATTACGATCCTGAATGTCATTTGACAGATTTAGATTAGGTTTATCCCGGTGTGTTTACACGATGTGCTTTCAAGTTAGATTTTCATCTCGTTATTTATTTATAATGTACTTAATTGAGCTAAAACTATAAATGATTATCATACATTATTATTTCCTGGTTCGAACAGACCTAACCTTTAAATTGTACATGTAACTTATTCTTTTACTGGTACGTTAAAAATATTTTCTGATTTATTTCACTTATGAAAGTTATGCAAATATGTGCATTTAGTGGATTTTAACTAATTTATTCAAGAGACGTGAGGTATTTTGTCTGTTTCTAAGATTGAAAGAGATTTGAAATTACTTTTTTAGAATTCTCCCTGAATTCTTAATTATTTATCATACATTAATCTAATTCTTTGAAATACTGTTGAATTTTTAAAATTGGCAAAAAAGTGTAATGCATATTTAATATTTCAAATAAAAATGAGATTTAATAAAAAGAACAATATAATTTAAAAACCAAAAAGACCGTATTTCAAAAAATAATGTTTTTTCAGTCATGAATAAAAAAGAATGTTCATTTCAATTATTTAACATTCAAACCAAAAGATAAATGGCCTTTAAAAAAATTTAATTTTCTTTGAGAAAATATTGATTTGGAAGAAAATGCTTAATAAAATAATTAGATTTTCAACCAATGAGATAAACCTTGATTGAAAAATATGTCACAAACGTAGTTCAACTTTTGCTCACATTGTTGAATATTTAATTAGGAAAAAATAATTCTCAACAAAATATTAAATTTTTAAACAAAGAGGCGAATTTTCAAAAAAAAAATATATCTTAACAAAGTGGTCAAACCGTAATTTTAAAACGAAATAGTTAAATCATCAAGCGAAGAAAAATAAATTTGAACCAAACAGTAGCATTTTTATCCAAGAACATGCCGTTTCTAATAAAGCAAATAAATGTTTAAATTATGCAGAGCAATTTTCAGAAAAGCTAGTTAAATTTTCGACTGAAAAAAGTTTTGGGTAAATGTTTAATATCAAAATATGAATTTTTAATGCACAAAAAACGTTATAAAAAATATTTGAACTTTCAACCGAAAAAGGCGAATTTTTCATAAAGCAGTTGGATTTTCATATAAGAAAGATGCACATAATCTTGACCTAAATAATCAATTATCTCTTTCGAGATGTTTAAAGACATTTTGGCTCGCTTTTGCTACTTGCCTTCCTCTAAAAAATATGTGTGCTACGGAATAAAGAAAAGAATAATTTTGAACACAGAATATGAAGTTTCTACCAAGTGTTGTCATTTTTAATGTAATTTTAAAACTTATAGTGGCATTTGCAACCTAATAGTTGAATTTTTGAACATAAACGTTTGTTTTCTACCAAAAATTAAAAAAAAATCTCATAAAAAATAGTTTAGTTTAATTTCAATTTAGAGAAATAAGCATTCAACTAAATAAAGTAAATTTCTCTTGAAATCGTTGATTTCTAACACAAAAACATTACTTCTCATTCGAAAAGATGAAATTTTTTTTGGAAAGAAATTCGAAGGAATTTAGGTTCAATATTTATTCAAAAAATTAATTTTTAATGAGAAATATAACTTTCAACAAATGACATGAATTTTCAACTCAAAAGATTAACCGCCTAATAAAATGTTCAGCCTAATATGTATTTAAGTTTCTAACTAGAACGTACACGCAGAATTTTTATACAAATAGTTAAATTTTCAACTACAGATAGTAATTGATAATTAATCGACCAAATATCAAATAGTTACTTTTCCAGATAAGTTAGTTGTCGTACGAAAGTCAGGTATCTGACAAAAATAGGTTTTTTATTATTTTAAGAATCAGAATATTGTAACTGATGTCCTTTAAAATAAAAATACAATTTTCTGAAAAATGTTAAAATGCAAAATAAAAAACATTAATTAAATTTTTTTTTGCAATTTAATTTTTTTTCACCTCCGCTTTTGACCAATTTAAAAAAATAGGATTTTAATAAATGGTGTTTTTTGGAAAACATTCTCTACAACTCTACTCTTTCTAATTTAAAAAAATAATTAAATGATCTTAAAATATAATTATTTGTTTTTGAAAAATTTGCTTAAAAAATTGTTTCTAACGATTTAGAGCCATAGGAGAAGCCGTTTAAGCCACAGAAAAATTTACCTTCAAAATTGGAAACAGTAGAGTTCTAGAGAATGGTTTTCCGCAAAAATAAGCCGCCGTTTATCAAAATACAATCATTTCTCAAAAATTGGTAAAAAAGAGGCAATCAGGAAAAGTTTAATTGCAAAAATATTCTTAAAATTAATGTGTTTTTTTTTTGTAATGGCATCAGGTACAATATTTTTATTCTGAAAATCATAGAGAAACTATTTTTTATCAGATTTCTGACTTCTGGTACGACAACGACCTTCACGATAATAATTTTCGAACCAAAATTAAAGCCAAAGAAATTAATTTTCAACCAACATGATTAATTTTCCACCAAAAAATACAATTTTTCAAACAAATAATTGAATTTGTAACCCAAACATATAAATTTTTAATTAAAAATTTCAATTTTCCACCGTAAATGGGATAGTTAAATTTTCAGTTAAGGAATTTAATAATTATCGTGCTCAATAATGGGTTAACTGGCACTTTGCGCTCGGCTACTTATTCTTTGCATTTGGAATGCTTTAATAAAACTTGATCAAAAAGATCTCTTTTAAATCGCAGTATTTGTATGTCTCTTAATATTTTTAATTTTCTACTTAATTATATATAGTTAAATATAAAATTTCTCAAAGCTCTGTAGGCTTTGATATATAATATTCTCATCGTGACATCTTTCTTTCTTAAGAGGACTTAGGGCAGGTTCCACCAACATCGGTTAAATCATTGTCTAACTGACAGTGGGTTAAAGTTAACGGCATTTATAATCATTGATTAACCTGGTGCGCCTTCCACCACATTTTTGGAGGGCACGGTCAGGTAACCAGATAGTCGTTTCGAAATAACTCCTATTTTACTCGAAAATATTCGCGTGATTGGCTACCCGTCGGTCGAGGGAAAAGCAAAGCAATATGGCC
>JAWWLR010000165.1:5665308-5676271 GCA_035041075.1 Acraspis erinacei | reverse complement strand
TTACGTAACGTCGTCGAGGAGGGAGTTCTAGAGTCTGCGCTTTAAGGTTTCTCCTGTGAGATGCTATTTTATAGAAGGATCACACAGGAGATACTATTTTTGCCTATTTTTAGGCAGCCCTTGAAACTCGACGGTTACAACGACATACACACACACACACACACACACATATATATATATATATATATATACACAAACATTTTTATAATTAAGAACCTATGAAATACTGTGATGCAGTTGAATGAAAAATATAATTTTGGATTTTCCATTATTTTGTACGCTGTCAAAAATAGAATCTTTGATTTTTTATGTAAATTCAAAAACTTTTTAGCTAATCTTATAGGGAATTAAATTTGCGTGGTTTGGCTGATAATGTTAATTTTCGTTTCTTTTTTTTTATTTTGAAAACGCTATATCTCTGATAATTCTGAAATTAACAAAGAATGTCATAAGGTTAAATAGTTCGAATTTTAGAGTACTAGAAAGAAACGTACATATAATTTTCAAATTTAGTAAAAAATGGTCTCAAAAATTTTCAAAATGCTCCAATTTTTTCAGTTTGTATCCAAAATTTCTGGCTAACTAACTCATTCCATCTTTTTAGGTCTTAAAGAAGTGCGCGAACGCAGAGTCCCATCTGATCAATCTATCGAAAGTTATCGTGCTAACAGACAGACAGACAGATCGCCAGACAGACATTTCATAAAATAGTTTTTTCTGACTCAGGGGGCCTCAAAACGTGGAGCTTTGATGAAAATCGACAAATTCAAATTTTACATAAAACCAATACCTTCTCGTTACGATGAGAATGTAAAAATCTACCGGATGAGTGCTCGATACTGTATTTGTCTGGAGCTTCGCGCCCGATAATGTATTCGCCTCGTGCTTCGCGCTCGATGATGCATTCACGTCGTGCTCGCTCTCAATTTCGTCGAAAATGCGAATTGTGCTAGAATATGTTCAGCTTTATCAGTATATGTTCAAATGTATCAGTACAAATCTCCTTTTCAATGGTTGATTTAATATTTGTTTTTTATTTTGAATTAAATGTTATTCTTAGCTATTGTGAAAATTGTTTATCATTTCAATAAAATGATATTATTACAATTCATGATATGCATTAGTATTGCAAAACAAAAGTATTTTTACTGTTTTATTTTTATCATTGAAAAATGGGAATTCTATTAATATAAAAATTATTATTAAGCAATTTACTGTAACTTTTGTCGTTTTGCCATAAATCTAATTTCCTTGTATTCAATGTAGATGTAATTTAGGTGAAAAGGTTTGGTAAATAAAATGTTATTTTAGTTTATAACATACTTGTAGATATTTTTTGGTTCAGAAACGTTTGTCTTTTAATTTTGTTCGGTAAAGGATGAGCTGGGTACTAAAGAAGAAAGAGTAGGGATAAAGAGAGGCTGGTGGGACAAGGACTGCCGGGAGAGTAAAAAGAAGATGAGATAGTGCTTAAGAAAATGGATAAAAGTGAAATTGGAGAAGGATAATACCGGCAAAAAAGAGAAAATGAGAAGATGCTGAAAAGTAAGAGACAAAGGGGGAGGGTTGAATTTAAGGCAGAAGTAGAAAAAGCGATCAAAGAAGGTAGGGTGTGAGATTTGATAAATAGGGATAGAGGGGAAAGGATGCATGTTCCTGAAGAAATAGAAATGGATGAATGGACAGATTATTTCAAGGATCTCTCAGAGGAAAACAAAATAAGACCAAAGAGGAAACGAGAAGGAGAGTCCAAGGAGAAATTGCGGAAGGGAATGAAATAACAAGAGAAGAAGTATATGAGGTAACAACGATAACAAGAAACAAGGCGACAGGAGAAGATGGGATGGAGAACGAAGCGATGATGTATGGTGGAGAAGGAGCTAGGGATGGGATGTGGAAGATCTGCAACAAGGTCTGGAAAGGAGAAGGGTGGCCGGAAGAGCGGTTGAAAGGACTATTGGTACCGCTTGTCAAGGAAAGCGAAGGAAAGAAGGTAGAGGAATACGAAGGGATTACACTTATGCCAGTCGGCTCAAAAATATATGCAGAAATCTTAAGAAAAAGGTTGGAGAATCAGGTAGAACGAAAAGAAAGTATGCCACACAATTAGACGGGATTTAGAAAAGGTATGGGAATGAGAGACAACATGTATGCTGTCGTGCAAGTTAAAAAGACACTTAAGTCACATTTTTGACGGAAATGAGATTTTGGCATCAATCGATTCGCAAAAGAATACTGCATCTATCTACGCAAACGAGAATTCTGAAAAACAAAAAGATTTGAATAAATAACCAGTTTTTTGTGACTTAAAGTTGTAATTCGTTGCAGGATTAAACGGTAAGTCACTGAAAAGTTGTATTTGGCCTCTAAACGCCACGTTTAGTAAAATGTGGTGAAGGCTCGTGGCTTCGTCTGCCATACAATAAGGTCCAGTGCACATTAACTAAAGTTTTTCTTCGGCGGCTTTGTTCCCCTGTATTTGTCACTATGAGCAACCGCATTTCGATTCTTTATAGCAAACAAAATGTAAATTTTTTTACACAATGAGACAAATATTCATCAATTTGTATGAATGACGTTGAAACATTTATAAAAAAAATTTAATCCATACTACTTTTTCGACAGGTATTCTTTCTCTTTGTTGTCACTTTGTTCGTAGATTTTAAAGCAGCGTTTGACTCAGTTAACAGAAAAGTGCTACGGCAGGCAAGAAAAGAGAGGGGTGTAGGGAAACAGTTGTTAAAGAAGATAAAATAAATTTTTACTGAAACCAGGATTAGGGTGAACATAGGAAATAAAAAAGGGCAGGTTTTCGGGACAGGCAGAGATCTAAGGCAAAGGCATCCGCTGAGTCCGCTACTATTTAATACATATGCTGCTGGCTGACTTAGAAGAAAAGCTGAAGGAGAAAGGGAAAGGAGGTGTGGTCTTAAGAAATAGCAAGATATACTCTCTAGCATACGCGGACGATGTAGTTCTATTAGCAGATGATGAGAAGGTGCTCAAACTAATGATGAGAATCTTGGAAGAGTATGCGGGAGCAACAAAACTGATGGTGCATATAGATAAGACAAAGGTGATGTGCGTCAGAAATAGAAAGAGCCAAATACATTACGTTTGTTAGATGATTTTACCTAGATTTTTAATTGGAGGCAGAAGGGGAAACAAGCTACAGGTGAGGAAAAGAATATAATGTGCATGTTAAATGATGGGCGAAGTATGGGGTGTAGGGAAGAGAAGGTTGAAGGACGACTGGAGAATGAGGGTCTTGTTTTTTCTTGCGTTTTTCTGGGCGGTGTTGTATTAGGCAGTGGAGATCTGGGGATGTAAGGAACCTAGGACCCTGGAGGTTTTAAGAGAAGCCAAAAAGGGGAGAGGGAAGCAGAATAACACAAACATGTTTTGGCGAAATTCTAAACAATGAGGCGAGAGGCAATTTGGTAAATTCTAAATGGGAGGAAGGAAGGAGATAAATGAGAAGTGTTTTTAATATACGAGAATGGGTTATGGAATGGCAAGACATAGAGTTAGAGCTATTTGTATAACAAGGAGGAATGAGATGGAAAAAGATTAAGGATTCGAGGTACCGTAGATGGTATATGATGGTAAAAGGGTTGACGGGACCAGAATATCTGAGAAAAATAAAACAGGAAGAAAAATGGAGTAGGATGGTACGTTTTAGAATGGTAGAAAGAGTGAGAGCATGCAGTGATGGGCGTATGTGATAGAGAGATGTACAGGAGCGGAAGATGGACAGTTGAGTGTTGTGGATGAGTGCGTGAGGTGGATTTTGGATGGCAATGGATAGGGATTGATGTGGATGCAGAAATTAAAAGAAGGAAGGGAAAGCAAAGGAGTAGGGCAGAGCTAAATGGGTAGTCCTGAGAAAGGACAGTAAAAAGCAAAAATTTGTATTCAATTTCATGGAAAATGCATTTTTATGGTAAGAGGAAATGGAAGCCTTACAAGACCGCTCATTTTTAGAATTAATATTACTTTTGCTTATAATACGTAAGGCGCAATAGTAGAATCTAAATAGCAGTTAAGTTAGCCTAAGGATGGAATTGTAAATATATGTACAGGGAGCGCAGGCCCTCATACCCGTAAAAGGGAGAGATTAAATACATACATGCATTCATAAAAACTGTATAGAACTTTTTGGGGTGGACAACTTTTGTATGTTGATTTTTTTCCTATCAAGCAAATTTAGTTAATTACTTTTTTCATATCTTGCATACTATGACCGTAAAATGAAATTTTTTATTTCTGATTATTTTTTGTATGATCAAAATTTGAATTTTCAACTTTTCGACAAAATTGAAAAATTTGTCTTGAGAATTTTGTCCGGCTTTCAAAAATTAACGTTTTTCCTCTCTTTATTTTTTCCATATCATGCGTTGTTTGACATTTAAATGTTCATTATGGTTTATTTTTTTTTATTTTGAAAAACGTTGTTTATCCAAAAAAGGGCTACTTTGTTATCAGTTATTTTTTGATCAAACACGTAGTTTTGTTTTAGTTAAAAAAAAATTAAATTTTTGGGCAAATAATACAAGCTATGAAAAAAACTAATAGACAAAAGTTTCTCATCCAAGAACATTAACAAATTTTTTAACAATAATATAATACATTTTATATTTAAATATTGAGCATAATATAGGATAGACTACATTTCGGACACAATCGAGTGCGAAGAACGGGGCGCCAAAGAAGCTTTAGGAAAAGAGAATTCACAATAACTAAATAACAGTTGTCGATGCTTTAGCCTTTAATTTTAAGAAGTCTTTTAAGAATTGTGACGGTAATACAAAGTCCAAATGGGTAGCGCGAGGTACATTCCCGATTTTTGAAAAATTCCTAATCTCTATTAAAGTCAATTTTAACCATTTTTTATATGGCTGCGTTCTTAAAATTGTATGCGTACTCAAAAATGTTATTTATCTCTTCCGCTGTTTTTTAAAATCTTCAGTACTCTTAATGATCTTATGAGATTTCAAAAAATAATAAAATTATAAATTTTTTTTTATCAAATGATGAATTTCTACCGAAGTCGTCAGTTAGTAAGTTTTTTGTATATGACTGCGTTAGAGATCACTACATTTTTTCGATAAAATTTAGTATGCAATAAATCCGCGTATCTTTAAAAAATATGTTCATACTTAAAAACGTGGTTTACTCTCCTCAGAAATTATTGAGTAGTTTCACTATACCTTATTTTATTTTAATAATATTTGAAAGTATAAAAAATTAATGATCTTTTATTTTTTCAATTTCAGATTTGTAGCAAAGTAGTGCGTTTTATAATTTTTTAAATTTCTGCGTCTGAGTTCTGTAAATTTTCCCGAAAGAATAGTACCCAATGGAACAATATACCTCCAAAAATATATATAAAAAACTTATATACTTGTTTTCGTAAAATTCTCTATCTCTTACGAAGTTGCGAGTTTAATAATTTCAAAAATGCTCCGCCGCACAGTGGGAGGAATCGGGAATTTGCTGTTGATAATCCACTACAGTCTACAATTATCGACAAATTTTGATGTTTTTTCTTTTAAATTCTCATAATTAAATACTTCAGAATTTCATTATACCCGATTTTTTATTTCACTTTGTGGAATTTATTATTTCAATAAATAGAAGGTCAAAATTGGACATTTTACGAATGTTATTTTTTCTCTAATGAAAAGGCTTAAGAGAAGTCGCTATCTATCAGAATTATTATAGATTAAATTCATACGGTGCTCAACCACTGAAGAAAACTTTATCTTGATTAAAAATGCCTAAATATGTCGTACAAGTAGTATTAATAATGGAAAATAACCATTAGTTAACAATTACCACTATTATAAATATTCTAATTAACAACTTGTGGTTTTTTTATTTTTTTCGAAGATGTTTTTCTCATCAACCAAATTTCAAATTATATCTAAATTATTTTTTCTGATAATTCATGTTGCAGTTTTCCAAGTGGTTATTGTTATTAACAATATTTTTAATAAAGAGTCATCTTTAGGAAGTTTGCGTCTGAATAAGCGATTAAAATTGATTTCTGTGTATAACTAAAAGCTGTTTCTTAACCTCCTTTAACGTTAATAAAATTCTTCAATATTCTATTTATTAGTTTACGAAATTAAAAAATATGTAATATTTATAAATTTCTATTTGAATAATGCTGAATCCCTACCGACGTAGAGAATATCATAATTTAGTTAACAATACCAGTAATGAAAAAATAAATTTCCCGAATTTCTCCGATTTTTCAGCCAAAAAAAGATCGACTTCTACCAAAAAGAGGAAATTTTAACAAGCTACATAAAATTTTATTTAAAAAAATGACTTTTCGCCCAAGAATTAAATAGTTGAGTTTTCATTTAAAAAAATAAAGTTCAAACAAACAGATGCATTTTCAACTAAACTCATGTATTACTTACTTGAAAATTTTTTAAGTTTTAATAAAAAAAAATTAAACGAATGAGTAAATGTCATACTAATGGGTGAATCTTCCACTAGAATGATTGAATTTTCAAACATAACGTTTTTAAAATGATAATTACAGTCTCCGCAAAACACGTGAAATTTAACATGCATTTCCCATGAGCAGAAAGATATTTTTGTAAATTTTTTCGGAATCTTTAATAGTAGATACATCGAGCGAGTGCATGAATGATAACAGAGATAACTGTTTAAACAATTTATTATTATTTGTCATAATATCATTTTAGAATAAAGAAAGAAAATTTCAGTTTTTTTCTAAAAATTTTCACTTTTGGTCTACTTTTCAATTAGAGTGAGCTAATGATTATTTCAAGTTGACAAGCATAATTGTTTCAACAGTTTATTATTATTTTTGATCATATTCTCTTTCAATAATGTTAAAAAGTTGCGTTTGTTCTTCAGTTTTCAACTTTTTGTTCGCATTTCACGTAGAGCGCGGTAATAATCATTCTGATAAATAAATATAATTATTTAAACAAAGTATTATTGCTTATATCTATTTTCTTCTATATTAATGCTAGAAAGTAGAAGTTTTTTCTGAAATTTCTAACTTTTCGTCAACTTTAAGGTCCTCAAGTTGCGCTTTTTTAAATTTTCGGCCTTTTTGGTTTTTCTCAGCTAGGAAGAAAAAATAAATATTAACATTAATTAAAAGTAAGTAGCCACAGCATAATATGTACCATAATTATACTTACTCAATGACGCTCTGTGTCCCTAAAATCGAAAAACTACCCCTATGAGGGGATAGGGAATACGTCATAAACAAGAACTTGTGTACAATATATTTTTTTTCTCAAGGTAAAATCAGTTAGTTTCAATGTATAATAAATAACTTAATTTTACTTATTTAGCACCATTGAAACCCTTACAACCAAAAATTACACCTATCAGGGCGTGGCGAGTACTTCATGACCAAGAACGTGGATACAATAATTTCTAATTATCTTTTTGTCTATAAATATAGTCACGTTAGTGCCAATGTGTAAGAACGGTGTTAATTATTCTTACTTAGCACCATTTCAATAACTAGAATCTTGAAAACTACCCCTGTCGAGGGGTGGAACTGCACGGGTTCCATGGAAGGAGGTGAAATAGTGAACAGAAATAAACCTACTTTCATGGTAACAGTGTAGTCCCACCCTCACGATAGAGGTAGTTTTCGGTTTTCGTGTAAATTAATGAAAAACCCGGTTACAGAAATCATTGTCGATTATACTGAACTTTGTTGCGACAATTTATGTTCTCTCCTTCAAAAGCTACGTTGGGCGGAAAAAAGGGCGGATTTGCAGATTATGCTGGTGTCCCTCTTTTCCACTCTTTGCCCACTTTTTTATCACACTACTTTAATAATGAATGCAACTTAACGAAAATAATTGCTTATAGAATTTATTACTGTTTATAGCAATTCTCCCCTGGAACATAATTAGAAATTGGCGGGTTTTCCCAAATTTTCAGCCTGTTTTATACAATATATATTATAACTTGCGGGATTTAGCCACAGTTAACTTTTATAACAAACTAAATTGTTATTGTGATAATTTTAGATATTTTTTGGTTGCGCATGGAGGAGGAATGAAATTTTATGTTTTTCGAAATACAGATTTTTATTTCACTCATTAACTTATTCTAAATTACACGTTATTTTCGCCCTGTGCTAAATTTATAATACATTAATCATCAGATTTTCATCTGTAAAATAATTCTTTCGTTGTAGCCAGTGTAAGTCCTACGATATTTAAGCTAATTAGTGTTCGAATCACACATATTTTATTCAGTATAATAAGACGTAACCCAATCACGTTTTTTCTTATGGTAAGAGGAAAAGAACTTCTCTTTATTTAATCGTTTGACAATTTCAGGTTTAGAAACTACTCAAAAGCTCAATAAATTCAACGCTCGCTCAGGTTTCTGTAGAAAAAGACCCTTTTTCTAAATTCTGATCATTCAAAATAATCCTTAATAATCGTTTTTCAATCATACAAAAGAGGCACAAAGGCAAACCAGTAATATTCGCACTTCTCCATTGGGACCGTGTCCTCACGCAGGGCAAGAGGTTTCACCTGTCGGCTATACCGTGTTCGCACGCTTTACGTATAAATGACCTGAGTCGTAACTAAATATCTTGTTATATCCATTTCTAGAGGTAATGCCTCTGTATTTCTTTTCTTCTATAAAGTGAGATCTCCTTTACTCAGTAACTTTAGAAATAATCTTGGGGCTTATGCCGAGATTTAGCACTTTCTTTGACCAGATTTAGAGAGGTATACTCCCGTCTGCTCATAAAGACCTAAGATTCTCGAAACAAGTTTGCCGTTTCTATATCCAACTTACTCGACCAAGATTAATAGGTATAACATGCCTTGCTCCTCGGTTAGTTAAAGAACAGATTTTCCTCAATCTTTCTGAGTAAATTTCTGAGAGGCACTTTGCCTTGAGATTAAAGATTTCCCTCCGAAAAAATAGTTAAGTATTGCCTATAATATGCCAACGGACTTTAAAAAGATTACTCTTGGAACCAGGTACACGAGGTATACTCAATCCTGCCAACTAAAGAACTTTCCTCTTAGTAATATTTTTTAGCCTAAGTTAGCCAAATATTTCAAGATACTTGAGGATGGTTAGTCCCCAAGATCCGTTGCGCATTCTACGCAAACCCCCAACTGTCGATTCTGGCCTTTGAGTTTGCGATTTAGGATTGCCCTCAGCACGTTATGAAGAATTTAATGAGTGCAGAATGTATGCTGTAACTCGAGGTTTACAATATATATATATATATATATATATAATTAACAGTTTGTCATAAGGACAGCCGCAGAATTTCGCCGGGATCGGGTGCTAATCAATCCGGCGATCCGGAAAAAGCCTCGTGCATCCTGAGGACACGGAGCGACCCATGGACGACCGCTTTCTGCATTTTCCCCGCAAGTCTTTTCGCATATTGTTCACATACAGGGATGCTTTTCAGGCTATTGGCTAGCGAAAGCTTGGCACCTCCAAGAGCGCCGACGATAAGGACGATTAATTGAACAGAATATTCCGGTTACAATCGTCGCAACTCCCTTACAAGGTCTCTATACCTCTCTATCTTTTCATTCTCCTTGACTATGATGTTTTTCTCAGCTGATGCCGAAAATTAGATAACGAACATGCTTCGCTCCTCAAAGTCAAGGAGAACTATGTTAGGCCTAGAGTGTACAACACAAACAATTGTCGAGAATATAAAGTTCCAGTATATGCGGAACTTGTCATTCTCGACAATTGACTCTATTTCCCTAGGATCGTTTAGCGGAGCGATATGAAGGTTAATACTGTAAGAGTGGCAGAGATGGTAATAAAGCACTCTTAGTGCCGCATTTTGCCTTTGGATGTTGGTCGTACCCGCATGAGTTGGACAAGTAGATAGTACGTGTCCCAGATGCTCGGGGTGTGCATGGCACGCCCTGCAGCTATCATCGGGAATCTCTTGGCACAATACGTTGCCACGATATATTAGGGTGGAAATGACACCATCGTGATATGCCAAAATGAAACCCTCCGTGCCAGACTTCAAGCCGGGTGATTTAAGGAAAGCAAAATTCAGCTCACACGACATTGAATTATCCTCCACATTTCGGTGGAAGATGCCATGTATCCTCTTTTCGAGGAGCTGTTCTCGGAAGCTTTTCTCCTGTGCTTTCTGAATCCGGGCCTTCAGGAGTGAGTACTCGAGATGTATAAGATTTCATGCATTCTGCTCAACCCTGATACTGAAGTTAAGTCTGAGAGTTTCAGCAGCCTCATCCGCTGATTTGTACCTAAATGCTCCTTTGCTAACTTGTTCATGTTTCCTGACCGTTTTAAGAAGAGTTTCTCTTCCATTTGCGATTCTATGTGCTGTACCCAAAATAATCCTGTTGTGAAGACATTCAAGATTCAATATTCAGCGAACACCTTGACGGCGAGAGATGTAGAGTCGCGGAACAGAAGACTTAAGATACATGCTTTTGTTTATGTGAATAACCTTTCGTGTCCCGACATCAAGGGATCTGAGCTCGTTTTTCGTCCATGGAACCACTCCAAATGAATACAGTACTACCGGGATGGCAAGCATGTTCGTTACAGATGCTTCGTGCTTTTCCGACAGTTCGGAAGACCAAATCTGCCAGATGAGCCGTTTATATCTGCTTCGGAGGGTATCCTTTATAGATGCCACATCATGAATGCGGTTCTGTGACAGGCCCAGGTACGCATAAGTCTCTCCAGCGCAAAGGTGTCGTATAGCGCTTCTATCGGCGAGCTTAGGGTCTTGAGAGATGCCATTAAGTTTTCCTCGTTTCAAATAAACCTTGGCGCATTTTTCTAACCAAAATTCCGTTCCTATTTCCTTAGTGTATGGTTCGACAATCCCTCGTGCAACATTTAGTTGCTCTTTATTTTTAGCATGTATCTTAAGATCATCCGTGTAAAATACATTAGTGACCTTGTGCTA
>JAWWLR010000165.1:5454516-5468036 GCA_035041075.1 Acraspis erinacei | reverse complement strand
ATTAGAAAAAAAAGCAAAAAAATATGGCGTATTTCGTTTTTCAATTTGCCTTTGTGGCGGCGCTGAGTGGACGAACCTCCTATCTAGCGCATTATTTCGGTACTTTTCGGCAAATAAGGGATGACAGTTCCTCACCTTATTTTTGCACAATAACCGTTAAACATGCAATCGACGCAAAAATAAAGTCACATGCAATGTATAGTTTTTTTTTTTACCATTTTTTTGCTCTGAGATTTTTACGGCCACAGTCATCGGACTACACGAAAAAATCAGAGAATAGTTGTCAGCAGATTGAAAAATGAGGAATGGATTCTTAAGCAAATACCAGTCAGCGGATCAGAAAGGTTAAGTTTACATAGTTTAACTCAGGAGCGTCAGAGGGCTATATAGTTGATTTTACTGAACAGATAGTCAACGTTCGTACTCTTCTGTTCAGTATAATCAACAGAACGCTGTTTAGTGTTTCTGGACCAACGAGTAGTTGCTATTGCTATAAATCAGCTTACTAAACGCGAATATTAGCATATACTCTACCAGCTCTCTCCGTGAAGTTAAAAAAGTTTTATAAAATAATTAGGTAAATTGAAAACTTATCCGTTATAGATAGTTTTTGAACGGTTTAATTCTGTCAAAAAAGTTATTGAGCCCTTTGTGAAATAAGTGATATTCAATTATTCATTTTACATATTTTAAATTGTTGATTTGGCAAAGTTATTGCACATTTGAAACTACATGAATAGAAAGTATAATAAAAGATATTGATATACTGAAAAGTGTGAATTTTATTAAAGTATTTTTATAGCATAAAATTATTCGTTTGTCATTGAGTTATTAAAGATTTTTTGTACTTTATTTTATTGATTATTTATTACTTTTGTATCGTTTTTAAACGTTTTGATTATTTAAGGACCAAAAGTATTGAGCCCATTCTAAAATAAGTGAAATTCGATACTCTGTTTCACATATTTTTTAAGAACTGCTATTTCGCATTAAAAACTAAGTAAAAAAGTATTATAACCCAATTGGATATATTAAAAACTGCGCGTTTTATGGAGGTTTTTGTATTACAGAAAATTGCTTTTTGTCACCAAGACTATTAAAGCATTTTTGCACTTGACATTTCTTAATTGTTTATTACCTGTGTATAGTTTAAAAACTTTTTACATATTTAAAGAAAAAAATATCAAGCCATTTTTTAAATAAGTAAAATTGAATTTTAAATTCTTTTTAAAAATTTTTGTTATCAACGTCCCTCGAAAAGTTTCAATTTTCCTTTAGAACTACTCATTAATCACGACCGAAATTTTTTAACCAAAATCCATGTGCATAGATAGCAGCGAAATGAATTCGAGCGCGCGGTAGAATGCAAGTTTAGGCAGTATAGGTAGGGTTCGAATCCTCGCAGCGAGTGCGATTGTTCAAAGAGTTTAAGCGTGCAATTATATCTGTAATTACCACATTGGCAAATTGCGTACTCAAGAACTATAAAAAATGAAGATCATGTAACAATAAGGTAAGCAATCATTTATTTTTCCTTGAGCAATCGGAATGAATACAAAACACTTTAGATCCTAATAAGATCTACTTTTCAAGTTACTTTGCACCATATAAAACCAATTAGAAAGCAAATGGAAAACAAATTAGGTAACACGTAGGATCCGATAGATAAGCATTGCGAGTACCTAATACAAAACACATCCGGTCCTAATCATATCCAGTTCGAAAGCTTCTAAATGCCAAATAGAAAACCATATGGAACAGGCATACAAAACCCACTTTCACTTGTTAATAGTACCTAGTAGAAACCAAACCTATTACGTTTCTTTTTACGTACTTTTTGCAACATCTAAGATAGGTCCATTGATTATGTATAGGTTATTTTTCGACATTTATACCCCCTTCCCCACCTCAAAGCATTATTTATAGTAAATGTATGTAACTTTAAAAGAGGTGCAAGATTTCACTGCCCCCTCCCCACCCTAAAACCCGCAGTTAATGCATGGACGATACCTTACTTCCACACGAAATGAGATATCCAGTTGAAAATTTCGAAAATTAAATAAAAGGCACGAGGGAAAATTGTGTATGTTGCAACATTTTTAGAACGAAAGAAAAAATATTAGGTCAGGTAGGAATGGTGTAAGTTTGAAGTGGCCTTAAATATAAGATTTTTTTATTTATTGTTGCAAACTGATGCGATTAAACGCTATTGAAAATCAATAATCTCACCGTGAGTCCTTGAGCCATTAATTCTTCTGGTACTAATTCTGGTCTAAACTTTGCCGGTGTAATCCAGGGCCACCTGGTATTAACTGGTAGCAAAGTCACAATCGTGTCCCCATTAACAAATCCTTGCCTGAGATATCCATTAGAAGTGTTAATTACGTTGCTCGAATTTATTCTCCTATTGGTAGAGGCGTCTCTCAAATCGATTGTTTTAAGGGACCCAGTTTTTTCTCTAAATGACAGATTATAATCTTCAACACTAATTGAATGGTTCAATCCGGATCTATCTAGATTAATTTGGATGGATTCTGCAGGTATCACAGCTCCGCTGTATTCATCGCTTTTCCCATGCGCCTCCTTCGATTCTTCTACAACTGCTGAAATTCCATTTACGTTTTCTGCGACTAGCTGTGATTTGGTAGTAGCAGACATTCCTTGCTTCAACGCATTTTCTCTTTCCAGAGCAGATGTTATCTTCGATTCACAATCTTCTTCAAACTTCACCCAATTTGTTTTCGCTTTTCCATCCGGATTAGTTGGAACAACTTTGTCTGGCTCATCATTTGGCATAGAGGAACTCATTTTTCTATAAAAAGATAGGTATAAATGATACGGGATACTTTATCAATCCCTGTCTCAAATTATGACCGAATATAGGAATATAGGATAGGAATTTATATCGGTTCTTGTTATGGGTTTTGATGAAGATTCCTACATGGATGGGTTTGCAATTAATACTTAAGGAGAGCGCAATAATTTCCTATAAAAGCTAAAGGCTACGAAATATGTTTCGGGTTTTTTTATGATTTTCAAAACATACTTCATTTTAAAAAAAGTTATAAGGTAGTGGACCCGATACTCGAACAGTACCCGATAGTGGAACACTGTCCGAGTTATGTAATTTTAGAAGCTTATATACATTTTTATCGTTCCCAAACAAAATTGTATAAAATATCCTAATATTTTAAGAGGCAATTCGAGAAACCAGCTGGTTTTTCCTCACATCTTATGGCTAGAGCTAAGAACTCTTTCTTAACTCTTACGGCAGTTTAGATCAAAGTGCGCGATCAACATGGTATAGTAAAAAAAGTTAATTCAACATTTTCATTTATTTTTATTGGGTGTTCGGGTATACTGTCTTGTTTTACAGTAGATACCCTAATACCCGAACACTTATGGATTTTCATAAATATCGTCAATTAATTTCGTCAATAAAAAAAATTCTAAAGAAAAAGCAAATTTATTATTAGGAGAAAATAAAATTCAAAACTCACTTAGTATTACAAAAAAAAACCTTTGCATAAAACTCACACAGACAACTAATCTAGTTGTCAGCAGTGGTGTCAGAACGCGGATATCCCTGACATGCCAAGTATCGATTCCTGTTTATCTTTAGCATTTTTAAATTGACACATGGCGTTACGCAACCCCAAAGTACACATGAATGAGTACTGCGCATGCCAGAGATACCAGCGTTCCGATACCACTAACCATCTGCCAGTCGTTGACGCCTGTCTTATGCAGACAGAAAATGTATCTTCTTGTCACTTTACCATGGTAACATCCAACAGGAAAACAGATAAAAATCTAAAGTGAGATAAACGCGTGGCATCATCATATGGTAGAGTGAGGTGAAGATACATTTTCCGTCTGCATATGCCCGGCCTGTTAATACACCATTAGGACCATTGGCTTAATTCTCTCTTTCTATCATATGTTTCGGAACGAGAGAGGCGATAGTTAATGATCGTGAAGTCCAGACTTGTCCATCATCGACCATTGTGCCATTGAGATAGAGAGCGTCCGATGCTTTCAAACGAGAACCCGGTAAGAAGGCTTGCATTAAAAAGTATTGAAAATTTTCATTCGTCCAGTGGCAACGTGAGAATATTTGAATTCTTCTGGATCCCGTTTTTGTCCTCCCGTTTTGGATGTCCACAACAGTTGAGCTGATCTCTTAAATTAAATCCCTTTCTGTACCTAGCACCGACAATATTTTTCTGAATACCACAAAGCAACCAGGAAATAGGACAATTTTAATCCCTTTTAATTTAGCTAATTTCGCTACTTTTATTTACTGTTTTTCGAATAATAATGAGGTAAAAAGTTTTTTAAAACATTGCATCGGTCATTTTACGATGTCAGGATTAATTTTCACATCGAATGTTCTGATGAAAAATAATTTTTTTAATTTTGTATCATGATTTTTTTATTTTTTATTTTAAATATTTGAACAAAGCGAATATCTTACGATAAAGAGATGTATTCTTTTATACAGTTCTACTAGACTTTGCAAATTTTATGCTTTTGGAGCGCGTTCGAATGCTTCAGACGAAAATTGTGTTTTTACTTTGTTGGAGGTTACATCTGGCAGCTCCGATCGGTTTTAAAAGGAATTGGTTTCTTATTATTCTTGCCGCCTAATGAGGATTAAAAAACGAAGGACAGAAACGGCATTCTTAGGGATTCAAAATTTTTAATACTTTTTAATGCAAGGCTTCTTACCGGGAAGTCATACATAGCGTTTCAAGACAATTAAACTCTCTCTGTCTATCTTATATGATAGAGAGATTTCAAAACGATAATTTTAAATTCGATCGGACCTCGTTGACCACCTGAAATGGTAAAAGTAGATGACTGATTTTAATCACTCATCGGAATGCCACCCCAGAGAGAATACCTTTTAAATTTACAGACTGTCGCGACTTTTGGAAGCTTTCACATTTATTGTCACAAAGAGCTATATTTGCATAATTTATGGTTAAATTGCCCTCGAATGCAAATAATTAACAAATTTATACATATTACATATGTGACCAATCGCCTCTTTTACGTGCAAGAGCATTTTTACCTTCAATAAAAATGTGATGATTACAAAAAGGATCTTTTTTCGTTTTTTTTTTAAATTTTTAATATGTTTTTAAAAGACTCAATTTACTTTTATAATATTGGCGCATTACGCGTGCGACGTGCATGACGTACGCACGATATTATTATAAATTATGGCCACTAGAGCAGGTCATTTTCGGCTGTCATCTTACTTGTTTTTCCTATCCTTTTCCTGTGATCGCGAAAAAACTATAAGGAAAGAATGACAAAAAAAGATCACTCGCTTGTCATTTTTTTCCTATCATATATTTTCGTAATGAAACCCATGGTTTACGTGCCAAACATCTGTTCTCCGAGTCGTCGACTCACTCTGTGTTCGACCATAGTTACAGACACTTGGCTGGGGTTCTCCATATTGAGTAACAAAAATTAACAGAAGCTGTCGTTTAGAAAGCCCTGTCGTGATTCTGGAGAAGCCATCAGCACCCTCGATTGGGCGTATGTTGTTCAACCGTTCCTTGGGCACATAGACACAGTTTTGATTAGGCGTAAAGCCATAATAAAATAAAAGCGAGCAGGATATTCGAAAGGTATGTCTCTTCATTTCACCTTCATAAATTAATTAATGATTTGTATTAGAAATTCAGTCTGGTGGGGACTAAATCTGAACAGGGTCTGAATAATCCATTTAAACTGGCCTTCTTTTAGCGAGTATGGTGGGTAATGGCAAATTAATAATGGACGATCCAGCATGTTATTTAGTGAATACGAGGCACTTTCGACCGTCCAAGATGGCGGTGACCTTAACTCACTTTTCGTGTCAGAAATATACCACCATGTTAGAAAGTCGGTAAGGCACGACCAATGACTGTGTAGGGTTTAATTAATTGAATTAAAGTATTAATTAGTAAAATTCTATTGGCTTAAATTATTCGGAACGTGTGGTGGACTATAAAGTAGCTTAGAATAGTTTGTTCGGGATAGTTGGCAGTAGGTCAAATAAATATCTGAGGGTAAGAGACCATCAATTTTTGGTCTGTGTAGTGGTGAGCCTTAATTATTTCACGTTCGATCACCCAAAATAGTGGTGACCTCACATGACCTTTCGTATCATTCATGGAGCATCATGTTTTAAGGTCGTTGACCCTCAGTTCATATAAGCTATTTTACTTTCGATCATCGTGTCATTCATGGATTACCGTTCGTGTCATTCGTGTCATTAATGGACCACCATTGCTGGAGGGTCGTTGATTGCCAACTCGTGGAATCACTTCAGTCATACGGTAGCAGTTAAAGATGAGGAACTAGCCTTTGACAAAAATTTATTGCCTGTGAATTATCCATTAGGATGATAAATAAAAATAATACATTTTAATTGAGGTTTCAGCCAATAGTCATTCAAATAAGTATAAAAGGTTATAGTATGTATGTATGTCTGTCTAGATGTGAGCACGATAACTTAGAAAAAAATCTATTATATTGGCCTTTGATACACTCTATTAGTGGCGGAAACGAAAGGTCAAGTTTTTTAGACGGATGTTTTAGAGAAAAATTAAAAAACTTACAGCATTTTTAAAACATTGAGAACATTTTTTTCAATATTTGCAAATTTTATGTGCGAATATTCATAGCACTCGAAAATTCGAAAACTTTGTTCGTGTGACTATTTTTAATATATTTTCAAAATCCAAAAAAACGAAAACCCACATTTTAAGTCGATTAACGTACGCTAAGAAAACACTCAAAAGAAGAAACACGTTGATTTTTAAAAACCCTAAGAGATTATTTTTAAAACTTTTGGAATTTTCATGAAAATTCAAATTTTGATCGCAAAAACGTAATCAAGAATATCATTTTTACTTGCGAGATTGACAAGGGGATGAAGATATTTTTAAGGATTGTGACAGATTTGTGTATAAGTTGAGGTTAGGTTGGTTTACGATTTGTGGCAGGGTGGGAGGACTGGGTTGATTGGGTTGGTAATAGCAGGGTGGAGTAGAGATGGAGAAAGGCAAGACAGGTACCAGAAAGCGACGAATGGATAGATACAGAGGGAGATACAAGGCGGAAGCGTTTGAATTGGATTCATGGGTAGCGGAACGAGTAGCATCGAGGAAAAAACTGATTTCGAGCAGGAAATTTTTATTATACCGAAAAGAGATATCAAAGAAAGAAAGGCATGGGGTATGTACTGGAAAACGATAGAAAAGGAGAGATTGAGAGCAAAAAGTGTGAGATCATTTGAGGCTTTCATCATAAGGAAGAAATCATAAGGAAGAATGAAATTACGCCTTAAATGGCTAAACTTAGTAAAGAAATAAAGAAATGGGAAGAAGTCAGGGAAAAGTTAGAGAAGGGGATGCAGTCATTAGAACAAAAACTAGAAAATCAGGAATATAATAATAAAAATTTAAAGAAGATACAAGGTAAGCTAAAAAAATAGAAAAGAACAAAGAGAAATATTAATAGTTGAAGAGGTAAAGATGGGCGGAGAGAAGTGGAAGGTAGTGTGGGCTTATTTGAACCGTGATATGCAGGACAAAGCGGAGGAGATAAAAGAATTGGTGGAAGAAAATAAAGAAGAGATTAGGCTTATAATATGTGGGGATTTCAATGCGAGAACAGGAGATAGAGAAGGAAAAATATGGGGAGAAGAGAGAGAAAGAAAATCTAAAGATAACGTATTGCATGCGAAGGGAAAGAAGTTGTTAAAGAGCTTGGAGAAGTTGGGATGGTTTATCTGAAACGGAAATATAGAGAAGGGTCATGATGGTCAAGGTGCTGTACACCTTAACATTTCGTAGAATTATGTGAAGCATCTTGAACGTTTGCTTATCTCGAAAAACCAAGACAATTCAGAAAAAGGTCATCTAGTCGTTTCTCAGACATGTGACCTTAATTTTCTACCTTTCCAATGTCAAAAAGATCATTTTTCCACAGATCATTTTTGACCTGAAATTTCCCGCTCTTTTCAAATCCGCAGTCAAAAATAGGGGTTCTCATTTAGGAAAAGGGTCTTACCTCCATTTAACCTTGAGAATTGACCTCAACTTCAAAGTTGATGGTACAGTCAAATTTCCCCCTCGGTAATGGCAGAGGATGAAGAAGGGATGACGGGCCTAATTACAGTATTAGAGAAACAATGAGACGCGAAAAAGTGGAATTTAAATATAGAGAAGACAAAGATAATGAGATTTAGAAAAGAAGGGGGAAGAAAAAGAAAGAATGGACGCAGAGATGTAAGGCAATAAAGTTAGAAGAAGTAAAAGAGTTGAAATATTTAAGATATATCTTGCAAACGAATGGAGAGCGTAGAGCTCACATAAGAGAAAGGATAACAAAAGCATCAGGGGTAATGAAACGGATATGAGGAATAGGCAAAAGAAGGTTACAAAAAATTAACGGAGGAGAATGTGGTTATGTGATACGCTGGTATGGTCGGTATTAGATTATGGAGTAGAGATATGTGGATGGTAAGAAAGGAAGAATATTAATAGTTTACAAGAAAGTTATATAAGGTGGACACTAGGGTAGACTGGAGGACGCCAGGATATATGATGAGATAAGGATAACAAAGGTATAAATTAAGTACCAAAGCGGCAAAGAGGGCGTTTAAATTTGAGACGAAGATAAGGGAGGGAAACGGAGGGGATTAGCGAAAAAGTGTTTAATGGAGGTAGAAGAGAGGAGACGTAGGGAGATAGAATTAACGAGATGGGAAAAGACATCAGGGAGCTCTTTAATGCTAGAGACATAGAAGAAGAATGGACTTGAGTAAACTATGAAGAATTAGACAAAAATAAGAGGGAAAGACAAATAATAAAACGATGGGGGGGGAGTTATTGAGGAATAAAAATACAATAAATGATATAAGATGATAAAAAAGGAAGGAATACCAAAATATTAAGAAACGGGATGGGGAGAGAGAAGGCGGACCAGAATAGCAAGATTTAGACTCGAAAACGAGGTAAGGGAGGGGATGTATTGGGAAAAAGGAGATAACAGAAAGTGCAGAATATGTAAATGGGACGAGGAAACATGGGAGCATATATGGGAAGGATATAGGAGAGGAATTGTAGATGAAGGAAGCTGGCAAGAGAATGTGGTAAAGATTCTAGGGGAGGGTGAATTACGGGAAAAATTGATGAAGGAGTTGGGGGGTGCTAGAGGAACGAATGAGAAATAATGAAAGAATGCATGCGGAAAAATTGCAAAATGGAGGTATAAGACAAGTGAAAGAAAAAGGAAACGGAAGTCGCTTAGTATAGAAGCGTAAAGATTCCAAGTAATATTTATGTAATAGCATAAGTAAACTAAGATGTGATTGCGCTCTCTCGCTCTCTCTCTCTCTCTCTCTCTCTCTCGCTTTCACTCGCGCTCTAGATCGCTCGCCCACTCACTCGGTTGCTAACACGTCATAAATAGCGCTATCGCAGGAAATAGAAATAAGTATCTAGATATCAGATTTTATGCAAATAGTTGTGAATAAATGTAAATAACAAGGATAAAATTGTATAAAAATATGAAGGCGGAAAGAGTGTAAGAAATGAAGGTCATGTAAACCCTTAGGGAATACATCATAAATAAAGATTAGATTGCAGGATACGAAAAAAGATCAAACGACAAAAATTATGCACCCCAAAAAGATATACACATTTTTTATGAATCAATTTTTGATAAAACGCGTAATTTTTGTTTTATTCATGAAAAACAACATTAAAAATTAAAAAATTACATTTTTGTACAAACGACACAATAAAAAAAGGCCAAATTTGTTTCGTCGAAAGAAGAGATACAGATTTGATATTAATCGTTTTTTGATATGGCAAGTAGACCCTCAATGCGCTCTCAACTCTAATGAGCGAATATGAAGATTTATGATTATCATTTCAAGCATAGTAGAAGTTGCGGTCAACTGTTGGCGCTACGTGTCGGCACACGTGATTGAATTTTAAGGTATGAAAATTCAAAGTCTCAAACGGTGCCAAAGTATAATTTTATTTGTAAAAATGAATCTGATGACTACAATGTTAAACAAACGGAGGTGTGTCGTTTCCAGGTGTCAATCGTCACGTCACGTGAAATATCACCAATTTCCGAAAGACAAAAAACAGGGTTTGTTACGGTTAGAAGCGTTGTCAAATCCGCTCTTGACGAAAATAACATACAAAGAAACCCATAAAAGCGGTTATCAAGTATGCTTTCTGCATTTTCAGGCGGCGGATTATTTACGTGGTCTGCGAAATTTGTTCAAAACAAAAATACTGCCTTCCGTGTTGTTGCCTAAAAAAGAGGTGAATGATGTTCCTACAGACGCTCCGTCTGAGGTAGCCGGTAATGTTGACACTAATTTGAATGTTTCAATCAATTTGGATGAGAGAGAAACAGAAAATGTGTGCTATTAAATGAATGGTAAATATGTCTTGAATTTTAAAATTGAATATAATGATCAATAAAATGGATACATAAAGTGGAAAATGTCTAAAGATATATTAAAAGTTATTTATTATACTTTATATATATATATATATATTTTTATTTATTTATTTATTTACATATATTTTTCACTTTTTTTATCCAATTTATTGATAAATATATTCCATTTTAAAATTTGTCACATATATACAATACATATATGGCACACATACGCTACTAATTGATACTTTTAGTTCAAGTTGCGGCCAACTTTTGGCGCTGTGCTTCTTCATATTTATACCATTGAGTTGAGTGGGCCTGTATCAGATCTTTTGTAAACTAGTGCGTCTAAGAAAGGCAATTTTCGGTTTTGTTCAATTTAAATCGTGAACTGGATATTAGGGTGTAATCGATTGATGAAATCGAAAAACTTGCGTAGCTCATCCAGTCCATGTCTCCAGGTGACAAAAGTGTTTTCAACGTAAGAGAACCAAAATTCCGGTTGAAGCTTGGATTGTTTGAAGATTTTAGTTTTTAGATGTTCCATACAGATGTTGGTTATTACAGCTGATATTGGAGATTCCTTTGCTGCTCCTGAGGTTGGTCCGTAGAATTGGTTATTGGAAGATAAGTAAGTATTATTGAGACAATACCCAGCTAAGGCAGTCACTAGTCTGAATAGTAACATGTTTGTAACAAGATTCAGAAAAACAGTCACTTGCGACTTCCCTGGTGGCCACCCAGTGACAATATATTTTCCACTAAAAAGTAGTAATGTAACAAGAGGAGCAGGTAACATTATCTCGCTATTGTTTTTTCTTTAAAGAATACGAAAAGTTTTTGATTTCTTTTTTTCAAACAATATTTCTTTATAACGGCGTCTGATTGCGAATACTTTAAAGAAAATATATCTTAATAACATTATGATCATTAAAGTTATGAAAGTTAAAAAAAAGAACAAATTTTTCTTTTTAGATATTATAATATTCAATAATCAATAATATAATATTCAGTTATTGATTTTTTCAAACATTATTTTAGGATTTGTGTCAACGTTTAATAGTAATTATTGAAAATGGATGAAATTCTTCAGATTATTTTGCGACAAATTGCTTGACATTTAATTATATAAAATAAAAATTATGTTTTCTGCAATATTTTGTTGTTTACTGGATTAATTAGTTATTATAAAATTTTTCCCTTTAAATCCTTGAAAATTAATTATTTACAGAAAAACTGCCTGCAGTAATTTTCATACTTAATGCTTATAATTTTATTGTAAATTGTGATTTAAGAAACGTATGCGCTGCAAGAGAAAATATTTTATTTTTCTTGCAAAATTAACGTCAAAGCTGTTTATTAAATTGTGCGGGAAATCACAAAAAAAAATAAAAAACGGATTTTCTTAATTTAGTGTAATTTAGTAGTTTTTAAAAATCCAAAAATTTTTACAATTTTAGTTAAAGAATATTTCTTCAAAACTGCGTCTGATTGCGAATACTTCCAAAAAATACATCTTAATAATATTCAACTCATTTAAGTTATGAAAGTGAAAAAAGAGGAACAAAAATGCTCTTCTTTAGTATCTCCTGAGTTTTTAAATTTTTTAAACATTATTTTCGGATTTCTGTCAACGCTTAAGAGAAATGATTTAAAATATATGAAATTCTTCAGATGATTTGACGTGAAACTGCTTCAAAGTTAATCTCGTAAAATAAAAATTATGATTTGTGCAATATTTTTTGTTTACTTGACTAATTGGATATTAAGATATTTCATCCTTTAAACTAATCAAGATTAATTAGTTATGCACTGCTCGTATTAATTTTTATGTGTAATATTGAGTATTTGATCGTTAATTATAATTTAAGAAACGTATTCGCTACAAGCAAGAATAAAAAAAAATAACAAGTCCTCTCGAAAAATGTTCAAGATGATAACAGGTTAGCGTACATATTTTTAGAATTTTGCGTTACTAATACCTGCACGGCTCATAAGAATATGGAAAAAATATTATCCTGTCATCTGTAGAATATTACGTCATATCATTATCTTCATATGGAATTTTGCAGAGCAAGCGATAGAACTCAGGGAATTCAAGGGATGTCAAAAATTAAGGGATTAAGAATATTATAGGGAGTTCATAGAATTCAGAGAATGTGAAGAAATCAGGGATTTCGGAGAATCGATTGAATTTGTGGATTTAAGAGAATTAAAGAGTGTGCTATAAATACAAATTTTTGTATAAACAATTTGTCGATTTTTGTAATTTTTAATTTTATGTTCTGCATTTGGAAGGGAAATTTAAGCTTATGAGTTTAAAATAAATTAAAGCACTATGTTAGATTCATTTTTTAAAATTTTTTTTATAAAATATTGACCTAGCAACGTGGCTGTAAATGAATAAAGTCACATTTAAGATGAAGATTTGAGAATAAAGTAATAAAACATTTCATTTAGCGTAATCTTTTATTTCCATGCGTCAAAAGAATCTTGGAACGTGGAACTATATGAAAATTTGATTAAGCCTTATTTCTAATGCAACGCTTTAACTAAAAATATTATGTTATAAAGTAAAACTTTGTTAATTTTATATTATAATCTTACAAATCAATTTCAATGTGATATTATGTTAAATGAACTTACTTGTAACATGAACCAGAGCGAACCCGGAAAACAAGATGAAAATCATTTTCATTATTTCTTCATACGACTAGAGATAATGGTAGAGGAGACGTAACTAATACTCTTGACAGGGAGAATTTCGAGATAGGCATCTCATTTTATAGATTACGTAGAACTGCGTGGAGGGGCAAACATTCTTAATGATATAATTTTGTCATATCTGCAGAATTTATTGCTCATAGAACCTTCAAAAATGTTTCTTGAGCCAAATTAAACCGTCGTAAACTAAATTATGAAAGTTGTAACGAGAGGGAATACACGTGTGCATTGAGTACGCAGATGTCTATGGAGCTCTCGTTAACTATAACCATACCACCTTGCATACGATATCTCTACTCCCTCTCTCCCCACCACCGACATAGCAT
>JAWWLR010000165.1:5407427-5417585 GCA_035041075.1 Acraspis erinacei | reverse complement strand
AAAATCAAACAGAGATTGCAGCTGCGGCCTCTACACAGTTTAACATTATCCTTTATGTGCTCATATGGAATAGTAATATTTATTATTATAAAATATTTTATATTGACAATACTGAAGTAATTTTACATGTTCAATATTGAATATAATTATTTAGTGGAAGTTTGTACGAACTGAAATTGGTTGCACACAGGTGTCTCGTAACGAGTTGTAATTCGGAGTACGAATTCTTTAATAATAAACAAATTTCATCAGTTTACTGTTTCATCTGAAGCAAATAGAGTATTAAAATAGGAGAAGGCGATTCCGGGAAAGATGATAAGTTTTAAAATCTCGAATGCTATTGTGTTAAGTGCTTTTTTTATATGAGGATATAGTTTCGAAACGCAAAGTAAAGAATCATGTCGAGTTATGGTATAATTATATTGTTAACCATTGTACATTTAAAAAAGATTCATTGAACTTTTACAGTGGCAAATAAATATTCTTAGTCCACATTAAGAACAAATTTATCGCGTAAAAAAAATAATTTAAATTAAATTCTTACGAGCAAATTAACTTATGTTCTATTCCAACCTCAAAGAAATTTCAAAATATTGATTTAGAATCATTGAAACTCATATTGACTGCCTTGCTTGCTTCAAATTTAATTTTTATACGACAAGTTAGTTTTCCGAAAAAGAATCGACAAGAAAAGGAAGAGAGTTGAAGTAAAAGGATTTTTTCAAAACTTTCAGCATGCATATTTCTTGCGATTATTGTCATTTCATGAAAAAAATATCAGGGAATGAATAATAAAATCATGTAATGAAAAATAAATAAATATCAATGTGATTGTTTACTTATAATATATTGTTGCAAATAATATAGCACTTGCATCGATATTATTGGTGAAAAAATATAAAATTATTAATAATAAATTGATTTGCCTGCCAACAATTTTCAAAGACCATTGATTACATCTATATTTCTTTAAGTAAAACGTATTTCTTATTATTAAATCCCATCAATTATTTTTCAATTATGTAAATTAACCTTAAAACTATATTTAGAGATGAATTATTTTTCCAATTACATTATTATTAATTAGTAATAATTTTATTTTTATATTGCTTTGACACAGTGTGGAAAAATTTATGTATTTTAATATATTTTCTCTTTATCCCTATCACTATTTCCTCAGATTTTTTCGTAAAATTTATTGATGATAGTCATTAATTTTGTAGTGAATAAAATAATATTTCAGTTATTCACATTATTGTGCTACAACAGATAGTAAATGCTTGGAAGTCGGATAGGGCTGTCCCTGAAGGATTTCCAGGACTCCACACTCCCATAATAAAACAAACAATACGTTCTCATTTAGGATGAGAATGTAATGAAGTGAATATATTTGATTACAAATTCGAGCGATAAGCAAAATATAATATATTTGTAAATAGTGAATATTAGAAATTTAAGGTTAGAATGACAGGGGACTAACAAAATGTAGTTACTACTTTCCTTGTTGGGACAGAACTATCAGGCACTTATTATATCGTACATTGTAAAATATGGCTGCATTTATACAATAGACTTTATATTTATATAGTTTGCAATATATTTTCAGGATTTTCTAAATAAAACAGCACATCACTTTAAAAAACGAATCAGCATTTGGGACATTATTTCCACCTAAAAAAACAGTTCTTTAATTGTACTTAAACTTAGGCAAAGTGTAGTTCTACTCAATGATAATTTACGGACAAATAATTTTGCCTTCAAAAATGAAGTAAAAAAATAAATCCGACTTTTTCTCGTAAGGTTCTTAAGCCTTTTAAAAAGGTATGTATCGAAATCGATGAAATTTATTTCAAATATGGCAGAAACGAAATTCGATTGATTTTAAATTGTTGTGCATTTGGCCGTAGAAGAAATTTCTCGGAATTTCCTTAAATGAACATCGAGTCAAAAAGAATCGTTCTGTATTAAAATATTGACAATTATACTTTACTAACGGAGTTAAATTGTCTTCAACATTCGTTCGCATCTTACGGCATTTAACAGAATTAACTTGCTATTAGTTTGTATCCTCTTTAACAGAATGAAAACGGATTCATTCGTTGACAAACATTATAATAGGGTTAAACATAATTGAAGTGAGATGCAAATATTTGATGTTCATATGAATTAAAACGTAAGCGAAAGAAAACAACATTCATTTTTATTCAAAACGTTGTGAAAATCTCGATATTTAAAATCAGTTTTTTATCTTTTTTAATGCATTCCTTCTTATCAACAGGTTAACAATTGGGTCCAGATTTTATATAAATAGAGTTTTAAATCTTAGAAACAGTAGAAGAAGAAAATGTGATTTATTGATATTAAAAGAGTTACAAGTCGCTGAATTCGAATGTAACTCCCTCTTCAATTTCTGTTGTCTCCTATCTCTCGGTAAATATTTGTCCCAATGGGAAAATTTTGGACTCATAAATTGGCACTCAGTAGGATTACACTTTGCCGAAGTTAGAGTCCGCTCGGAGAGCTTTGGTTTTTTAGGTGGGGGCACTTTAGAAATAAGACCCTATTCTTGATGTTGTTCAAGTACAGGTTTGTTCATATCTCTTTTATACCCTTTTCAAAACTTTTTTTCCAATAATTAGGTTCGTTATGCTCCGAAAGTTTCGCTGAAGATTCGTTCCGGTTTGTCAAAAAACAGCAGGATTATAGAAGGATCAGAACTTAGATTTAGATGTCGTGCAGAAGCGAATCCCCCGAACATGGAATACAGGTGAGTAAACTACTATTTCACTAATTCTTCCAGTTTCATTACCAAAATGATTTTTAGCGCACAAAAGATTAAAGATAAATCATAATTTGTCATCAGTGGTAAGATTGCATTTTGTTAAATTGTATCATATCATACATGTTGATCGGATACAGTTTTTTTTCTCACAAGTATGTATGTTTATATCACTTAGTTTAGATTGAGATATGATTTTTTAATTACAAAATTTTCCATCCCGCCTCAGGGCGGGATACCTGCGAATGCGGCCTTGTGCCTAAAGCCGCATGTTTGATTTCCAATGCGACGACTGCATCCACTATATCAGTACAGTTTCGTAATCTGCAGCGGTGGGATGTTGCAAGTCGTAGCAGAAATACTACAATTATTATTAAATTTTATTGACGAGGAGAAAAATCTTCTATTAATTTTATTAAAAGGTGTAGTTTATAATGAACCTCAGGCCTTTTTTTCGACAAGAGATCTTGAAGGGTTCCAAAACTACTTTGTTAAAAATTCACTTGTTGGTTAAAGATTCATAATTTGACTTGAGTAATAATCTTTTTGTTAAAAAATGTAAGAATTTAGTTAAATAATGAACTATTTAGTTGAATACAAATTATATTATTAGTTTGAAATTCATACTTCAGGGTTAATAAAGTAAACGATTTTATAGAAAATTCTACTATTTTGTGAAATATTTGATCTTCTATTGTTAAAAATAAGGTAACGGGCCGTATTATGGATTGCCGTCTTGATTGTGTTCTCTTGTTGGAACAGCGCTAGAAGTAGTGATATAAAAAAAATAATGATCCAGAGACTTATATAAAAATTTAATTAGCATTTACAAACATTTTTGTTTATAATTGAAAAGAAAAAAATCATTTACTGATATTTGAAAGCGTTAACAAAAATTTCATGGGATGTATCCACAGATTTCCTAAAATTTCCGTCTATAGTATCACTAACCAGCGAAAAGTGACGAGCCTTGATGGACGAAAATAAAGAAACCAAGCTGATTATTAAATGCGTTTCTTGTAATATCAATAATTCGAACATTATAGATGACATTTCAGGCAGCAATTTATTCATTTTCATTTTTGTATTCAATTTAAATCCATGTTGCTAGTTGTGTACACAAAATGTTTGAATGTCTCCCATTATGGAACGGTTCAGACCTGCGTTCCAAGTTCACGAACAGCTCCTTACAGGGAGCACGTCTCTTGAAACACGGGCACATTTTTGTTCATTACGCAGTTTTATTGTATATTTTTCACGTTTTTGTGCTCAACAATATTATTTGAGAATATTATAAACAATATTATCAACATAGAATCCGATATGTAAATGATTTCGGTATACAATTTCTTAATGATAAACATAACCTACATTACCTACAAACGTATCAATAGATTGTTTTGTATGGCACTCAATGTTGTTTGTTTATTTGTTTATAATAGCTCATTGAAAATGGATAAAAATATGGAGAAGATTAAGTGCGTAAACAGTAAAAAGAAGAAAAAAGAGGAAATTAACTATTTCATTTTTGGTTAGAGAATTTTTTTATTTGAAAATTCATCTTTTTTGGTTAAAAGTTCAAGTATTCCAGTTAAATATTCATAATTTTAGTCGAATTTTTCTTGTTCTTGAAAATAAAACTTTTTAGACAGGAAATGCAATTAATCCAATTAAATATTACTCCTTGTTTGAAAATCCATCATTCTTATTGAAAATTCAAGTAATTGAATTAAATATTTCTAATTTTAGTTGTACATTTATAACTTTAATTGAAATTGTTTTTTTCTTGTTGCAAATTAATTGTTTTTTAACTGAAAATTTAATTTTACAATTTTTGATTGGTAATTCATCACTTTTTATAAAAGTGTAATTATTTTTTGAGAATTTATTTAGTATTCATAAATTGTTTGACATTTTTTGTTTGTTTAAATATTTTTTTTCTTTACTGAAAATTTCATTGTCTCATCTAGTACATCATTTTGGTTGAAAAATTATCTCTTTGGTAGAACATTAATTTTTTAAACTGAAAACTCAACTATTCCATTTTTGGCTAAGCATTTATATTTTTTTAGTTGAAAATTGATGGAATTTGTTCAAAAATCGTCTTTTTCGGTATAAAATAATAGTTTGTTTAAAAATTTATCATTTTGTTTGAAAACTCAAATCTTCCGGTTAAATATTTATAATTTTAGGTAAGAATTCGTCACTTCTTAACATTTTTTTGTGTTGGAAACTGAATTTTTTAACTTAAAATTTAACAATTCCATTTTGGTTGAACACTCATATTTTCTAGTTTAAAATTTAAATATTTGCTTGAAAATGGATCTTTTTTCTGTGAAAAGGCATGCTTTAGGTTAAAACTTTATTATGCAAGTTGAAGATTCATAAAACTGAAAATGTAACTATTTCAATTGAATATTCCATCATTTTAGTTGAAAATTCATCTCTTTGGAAGACAATTAATTATCTTAACTGAAAAAAATTTTTGATTGAATTTTTGGTTTAAAACGCTTCTATTCTAGTTGAAGATTCATCATTTTGGTTGAAAATTTGTTTTTCTTATTTAGTGGAAAACGGATTTTTCTTAGTGAAATACACATTTATCATACACACAAAGCATACATTTACATACTTATAATGTGTTACATTTTTTAATTCTATTGTATTTATTGCATATAAAAACTAAAAAAAAAAAAAAAAATTTCTAAAACTGAAAGGAACAAGGGATTATGTACGTATTTATTTACTCTCATATTTAGTTATTGATATCTATATTTTAAATGTTAAACTAAGAGGAATTTTCTTTCTTTTTTGAAAATTATCTTTTTTTAAATAGCATGAATTTACGCTATTTATTTAGTTTTTGAACACAGGCATATCGTGACGAAAGGGTGTTCCATCACAGGGACATCCTAAGCCTGTACATTTTCCCCTTTATTTTTATTTATTTAGCACGAATAAAAAGTTTGTGACTTGTTTTCAATACTAGAGATATTCGTCAATTGCCAATTTTGATGCTCCGCATTTTTTTAATCCTGTGGTCCTTCTAGGTTAACTTTAAGCTAGCAGGAGTAAAAATTAAAAAAAAAACTTTTCGTTCTCCTATCTTAACGTTAAGCTGGCAGGACCATACATAGCAGCAAAAAACGACTTAGGCAGTATTTCTTTTCATAATAATTTAGGGCTCATTTAGGGCCTTCAAAATAAGCATACAACTTTTGAAATCTTTGTCTACAATTTTTTCAAGCAATTAAACTAGAACCGCGTATATATCTGGCGCCCGAGAACGTAAACATTCAGTTATATCATCCTGGCAGGGGATCCCAGTAATATTGACCAGCGAAGGGAAAATGGCCACGCTGCACGCTGATTGGTTTGCTTGTCACGTAGAACTGCGAGGTGGTGGATGCCAAGCGGATATAAGTGAGAGTTATGGCAGGGATATAAGCGGGAGAGGTCATACGTGAGAACGGATATAAACGCGGTTCCAGTGTATTAAAATCAGAAGAAAAAAAACACTTACGTTAGCCAATATAATTTCAAGATCATTTAAGACTCTCAAAATATGTAATAGGAATTTGTGTCAAATTTTTTTAAACAAGGTTTGTGTAAGCAATTGATAACAAAAGTCAGAATCAAAGCCGAACCGCCATTCGTTTGTTATTATGAGGGAAACGATATTTAGGATTGTAGTAAACAATGCTTAATTTCTATCGTCAATCCACTATGAAATTAAAAACAGATTCAACTGCAAAGAATAATTATTCGAGATTCATGTTGCATTTTGCCTTAACTTCTACAAGAATTTACTGACAATAAACACACGTCCATATCTATTGCAGTATTGCAAATATTTCAAAGCCCTTATATTAGAATTACTTTTCAGTTTAATACTTTTAGGGTTTCGATATTATAAAAACATTTAAATAATTAGTGGTTAGGACAACTGATGTGTGCACACAAAAATTCAAATATTTAAAAATATTTAATTTTGTTTAAAAAAACTCAAATTTATCAGATTTTGTAAAAAAATGATACGATATTGGGTTCCGTAAAGCAATTCAGTCCTTTTTAAATAATAAAAATAAGAGAATAAAAAGAAAAACCTATGCCATATTTTCCTGCTCTATAATTAATTTACATCTTCTTTAAAGCCTTATTGTCAACTTTAATGCTCTCCATTTCAATAAAAAAACCGATGGACATGCTAGCCTGACTTGAAGCTGGCAGAACCACAGGTTTAAAAAAAATTTGCAGCACCACATTTGGTAATAGGGAAAAAACATGGAAATGCTTCTCTAGTTAAATAAATGGTTTTTAGTTTTATTACTCACATAAATGTCAGGTTACAGATTAGAATTGCTTAAAAGAAACGTTCGAGAGAACAAATATAAAATTTTGTAATTCTGAATAATTTTTTCTCGAAACAATCAGTTAATTTTAAAATAAATTTCTTAGGTTACGACCCGATTTACGTCAAACCAAAATTTTCTAAGACAATTTCATGTTACGATTGAACAAAAGATAAAAACTTTGAGAAAGAGTTCACTAGTTTCTTTTGTTATATGATTTTCAAAGAATTTCCAGAATACACACGAAGATACCAAATCTCGTTTTATAGCTCCATTACGAAAAGGAATTTGCAGTGACATAAAATTTAACGCTCTCCTTTTCGTAAACATAAGATTAGCATAGATTGATATATGAAAATGAACTCACGGACTCTTTCCTAAAGTTGATCTTTTTATAAAAAATTGTACTAGACTTGCAATTATTTAAAAAACTTTGCCATAGATTTTCAGAATGAGAATAATTTTTCCAATAATAGAAGGGGTTCCAAGAAATAAAAAAGTGTTCTATAAAAAATAATAACATCCGTCTTGCCTCTCAACATTAGAGCAACTGAATTACATAAAAAAATTTGTAGAGAATTTTTTATTTTATTTCAAATTTTTGAATTTGTATTTTTATAACTTACCTTAATGATGGGTGGTTAACAAATTCTTTTTATAAATAAGAAATTATAAAATGCAGGCGGATCTGGAGAAATCTACGAATCCTGAATTTTAAGGGGGGGGAGCAAGGTATTTCTTACGTAAGTTTCCTCTTTTTTTTAATATGCTAATTAACGCCTGTTTCTTGCACTTCTGGTGTACACCCTTCACAAAATCTCGGGAAACCCCTAAAAATCTCGGCAATCGTTTAAAATCCTGCGAATTCTTTAAAAAAAAATCTAATCCCTCGAAATTTTATTAGTTATGCGAAAATTTGTTAAAATCCTTTGAAATCTTTGCAAATCTTTTGCAATCCCTTTAAATCTGATTAAAATTTCCCGATATCCTTTTGTATGCTGTAACTTATTTTATAACCTTTCCAATATTTTGAATTCCTTTAAACATTATCGAACCCCTTGAAATCTTCAAAATTCCATAGAAATTTCCTATAACCCTTTTCAATCTGTAGGAATTTGTTTAAATCTGTAAAAGTTCATCAAAATCCTTAAAATCCATGGAAAATTTTGAAAACTTATGGGATTCCTTGAATTCATTAAAATACGTTTAAAATTAATTAAAAGCTTTAAAATCCGTGGACATATTTCTGACTCTCTTATAATCTATAATAATATATTGTTAGTATATTTCGTCACAAGTGGTATTATACATGTGCTTACAGAGAGATCAATGGTTACAAGAAAATTCATCCTTGTGAGAATTAAATTCCACGTGAGGACCTGTCTAATACTACGAGTGATGTACGATATTTTTATTCGAAATCAGCCTCTTGTAAGACTGTAGGGCAGCTGAAACGTGAGTTGTGATGTCTTTAATATTTTTTGTTCCGTAAAATTATCAAAAGACTTTTATAGGTTCTAAGAAAAAATGAAATAGTTCCTCGTTTAGTTTAAAAAATTAATTCCTAAATACAAAAAAAAGATGAATCTTTAACAAACAAAGAAATTCATTTTCAAACAGAATTTCAACTAAAAAATGAGCTTTTAACCAAGAAGATATATTTTCTCAAAATGGGATAGTTAAATTTTCAACAAAAGAGATAAATCGGTAATCAAAAATAATAATTTTTCACAAAGTTTTTTATCTTTCAACCAACTTTCCAGAAAACACGGTCTTTAAGTGTTCTAGATCTAAAATGGAACAGTTTTCTAAAACTATTGTTCCTTTTTCGTGCTACAACTGTTCTAGAACAAAATTGTAATAGGGTTCCAGAACAGTGTGACCTTATTGTGACGGAACTGTTCTAGATCTATGTAATGGCACTGTTCTATAACAATTCTTACAGAACTTTTCTAGAACATACCGATCACATATGATCTATAACATTTGTTCCTAGTTTGTACTAGAACTGTGTTACGTCTTCTTCCTCGAACACTGTTACTAATATGTTAGAAAACAAATTGGGAACAAAAATTTATAAATGTTCTAGAACTGTTGTTACATCATTGTTCTAGAAGGATTCAATCATAGATGATCTGTAACGGTTGTTCTCAGTTTGTTCTAGAACTGTTCTGTAACGGTGTTACGTCATCGTTCTAGAACACTGTTACTAATATGTTAAAGAACAAACTGGGAACAAAAATTTATAAATGTTGTAGAACTGTTGTTACATAATTGTTCTAGAAGGATTCAATAACAGAGACTGTAACGGTTGTTTCAACTTTGATCTACAACTTTCCCATGACGTCAGAGAATACTATTTCATATGGATCTGATCTGGGCCAGATCGGGCAGAATTTATCCTCAATCGGGCTATCTAGATGGGGCCAGACTCGAAATGAAACGCGATATCCGATCGGGGCCCAAGTGCAGCGCCTAGAGATAACTCAGTCTGGCCCCGACTAGCATAGTCTGGGCCAGACTATGCTGTTAAGACATGTTTTCGAAATAAAAATATGTTAGAGATATTTAAAGATAACTTCACGATACGTATCCGAAAGACATTTTGGGACTTTCAAAATAATTGGGCTAAAAACGACGTTGAAAATGTAAAAAAGAAAAATTGTAATTTGTGATTTTGCCGTCAACATTATTTAGTATATTATATATATATAATTCAATATTATTGAAGCAACACTTAGGTTAGTTTTAACCAAACTTATTTTCAAATTCAAAAAAAATTTGTAAAATATACAAAAATACCCTTAATTTCGTTCGGATTCCTGACGTTCTAGATCTACCTAGTCTAATTATCATCTAAGCATTGTCGACTAATTAGCTATTAACCTTTTTTTAAAAGCTCGTATAAATAAAGTGCGAAAAGTTATCTCGCAATCACAATACTCAAAGTTATAATTTTAACGTATGAATGTAGCTTTTTCAGTCACATTCAAAATAATTTGGCTAAAAACGACGCTGAAAAAAATT
>JAWWLR010000165.1:5390476-5400508 GCA_035041075.1 Acraspis erinacei | reverse complement strand
GATAATTCGAGAGATATTCGAGATACTTCGAGACATTTCGAGATTCTTTCTGGAGGAGATTTATTAGATAGGATATAAAATTGCAATGCTAACTTCACGGACATCTGAAGTCACGGTAATTTTTTTAAGGAATCTCACTTCCTGAATCCATTGACGTATGTCTTAGTGTTTTTCCGGGTTTGGTCTAAACGAAATAAGTCTCGTATACAAAAGGAGCAATAATAGGTCTTTTATGAATATTTGCAGAAACAGGTAGGGAACGAAGTCTATTGCAATGATTACACCAAGAGAGCTAAATGAGATTTGATGAGAATTCTTTTGTTCACATGACGGTTTTTATGATTCCAGGCACATTTATTGTTCTCGCAGGTTCTCTGGCTAGATTACTTTTTAAATGATGAAGATTCATTTCATCCACTATTGTTGTGTTCTCATCAACCAAGGATGTGAATAAATCGGAGATTTTGTGGCACGAATTAGCTTATGATGTAGCGATGGCATGCTTAGTCCAGTTAACTATAGAAGCCGTGATATTAAGCGGAGGTATTGCGTCAAGGGAATTACAGTTTTTCCCTTTAGCATCGTAGTAGCATTCCTTGACTTCGTCGTTGAATCTTTCATTAAAAAAGACACTTTTCCTTCATGAGGATTTTTCAACAACAGAAAATGTTCTATTTGAAATTTTGTAAATTTTGAGTAAGTTTTTTTCTAATCGCGCTTTAAGCAACCCCCAAGTGGGATCCTTTGGTACGTAATTGACAAGTGACAAGATCTTAATAAAACTCAAGCTAAAAAGTCGACTGCATGTAAATTAATCTTACTAATCAAAATAATCGAGTAAAGTTTCGGACGTGATTGAGAAACCATTGTTTAATGTCACTTTACTTTATAGTAACACGCACTTTTTATTGTCAATACACTTCACTAGTTACGAAGAAAAATAATCAAGTAAAGCTTCAGACGTGATTAAGAAACAAGATTTTAGTGTCACTTTATTTTATAGTAACGCATACTTGTGATTGTCAATACACTTAATTCGCATAATATGAAATTATGATCATTGTTGATATCTCTGCGCAACAGGCGAATCTTAAGGACATACACGTGTCGCGAACCAAGTACACTGTATTATTCTTTTGCATAATGATGAGGAAATATTTTGCGAAACCTTTAGAAAATGGATTAAATTGATGCTTTTCGGATTTTCAAGCTGCAAATGTTAATGTTGATACAGCTTAAATTATCCGTTGCACATGCCTCTTCATTACAGATAAAAAAAGTCACTTTTCGCTTCAGATAATCTCGGGAGAATACATCAGAAAAACTTTAAAACGTTGCTGTTGCATATTACATAACTGATTCGACATGCAACACATTGCAGTACTATAACTCAAGAACTAGAAGGAAATCGCAGTCGAAGGAGATTCAATCTCGAAGGACCATAAATGTTCGTGAGCAATCGAAACTAAAGTCTTGAATAATGTTTGATAAATAAGCATTTTGATCACTTTGCATTTGAAGTTAAATGAATGTTGCAATGCACGTGGATTAATTGGTAACTAAAGCAAATAGGCAAATACAAAGTATTGAAATAGAGAAAATAAATATAATATAGTCTGGAATTAGAATGGAACCTGTAATCATTTTATATCACTCAATCTCGAACACCCAATGATTTTACAATTATTCGAGACTATGGTATTTTGATTGGATGCATTTTTACAGAACTAGAAGAATTCAGATAATTTATATTGGACGATAAGTTCGAATTTGAAAATCGCGAATATTTTATTAAATAAGGGGCCGCTTCTGTTAATTTTATTAAAGTTTTGATAAGTGATGCGCGAATTGAATTACCAGTTATAAATTTAAGTTAGGAAAATATTCATATCTCAAAAGAAACTAATTTAGATCCGATTCGTAACAAGGAACAAGCCAGAATGGAAGACTGTGCGAGAAATTATTGCAGAATTAAGATCTGCTGTTTTTGTAAGAAACACAAATTCTAATTATGCGAATCCATATCTAGTAGTAAAGAAACAAGATTTATGTAGAAAAGACCAGGAATTTTTATTTAAAAAAAGCAAAAAGACATTTTTCTGCGAATTAAAATAAAAATGGCTGCGAAATCTGTATTATAAATCTATAATCCTAAAGCGGGTAGGGCATAACTGCATATATATGCATTAGCTGACTTCTTAGCAGCAGTTTTATTTCCGATGAATCCAGTTAGGCAAAATGCATCTTATCTATGTAGTTAGTGGGTGAACCTTTGACGCAGAACGATTTTATCACTCGATTAAATTAGAGGTATTTGTTTATTCTGGATACAAATAAAATGGGGTAACATGCAGGAGGCCTACATACGATTCCTGAGGGCTAAAGAACATTCGGAATTGTAAGTATAGATCAGTATAGACCATTTAGGGAATTTTCTTAAAAGTAGGGAATTCGGCATACACTGAATTCTATTCGTTACCCGCTGTCGAACGGGCTAGTAGAACGTTTGATCAAAGCTATTAACCCATCGTTGCAATCAAATTAATTAGACGCGGAAGCTCGAGACTGGGTTCAGATTTTCAAGAAGGTGGAGGACGGTCTCAACACGTTGTTATGAAAACTGCTGACCGAAACCCGTTCAAAATGTTGTATGGCTATTTTTAACAATTTTAACGTGATCAGTCGCCATTGTCAACCGTTAATTCCGAAATCTACAATCTGTGGCGCGGGGTTTAGAGTGATGAGTTTCGAGTGCGCTCTTCCCAGGCGTTTTGCGTGCGAGCCCTGGTCTTGATATCGAAGAAATAAAGTTTTTGCTCGATATGTAAGGTGCTTTGATAAAGTATACGAGTTAACCTCTTCTGATCGGCAACATGAACGCACAAATAAAAAAATACATTTTTCATGGATCTATTATTCTTTTGCCCTATAAACATCTCTATAGTATATTACATGTCTTATGTGTTTGTTTATAATAATACAAACTTTTTCAAAAGTTTTTAATACAAACATACGATATACATATTTTATGAAAATTACAAGTCTTATGAACTATAGTAGAACAATGATACAAATAAGCATTTTAAAGTTACAGTGGACAATACTGCATATATAACGAATTATACATTATAGAAATAAGATTATGATAGATAATCAGTAGGGCCAGTTACCGGATCAGCAACTGATTCTCTACTGACGTAGTTGCATGTAGGACTGGTGTACACATACATGGACAAACATAAATTATTTTGCAAGTGCTTAAGATTGACTTTTTAAATATTGGCCTTGGGTTATATGTTTCGCCAGCTGAAACCCTACCAAAATGGTATAATACGACATGTTTCTAATTAATAAATATTTGTTTATAGCAATTTTTGTCTGATAACGCATGGGAAAGATTTTTCTTTCTTCCGATTTCAATTATAAAAGGCAAACATTAATTTTTAATGAAAGAAGCCCATTGATCCTCGTTGTATTTTATTTCGACAAGTTAATGCTGCCGGAGTTTTCATAAAAAAACGTAAGGCACGTCACAATTGTAAATTCAATATCTGTCCACATATGTCGACACCGGTCAGAAGAGGTTAAGAACTATAAAAGAAATGTTTTTTATTTATATTTAAACAGAGTTAAAATTCAACACAATATCCATATCTTCTAATACTAAGTAATTTACAAACTTACGAAACAAAATTTTCTCCATGTATTAATCGCGCAACAGTAGTGATGTGTTTCACATAAAGTAATACTTCTTTTGTTTGGTATTTAAAATAAAATACGGCTCTTTTGGTCAAATTTCACAGTTTTTCAACAAAGTTAAAACTACTGTGAACTATTCAAATTATTGTATATATTAATCTGACCTTAAGTTTTATTCGTCCGATTTCTCTGACTTATTATAGTAGCTTATACGTTTAGTCCACTCTACTGTAAAGCTGTAAAATTTGATATTGCATGGTTTTGAGCGTTCATTAAAAATAGGAAGGCAGTAACTATTTATTCACAAAAATTACTAACCGGCTTTTTATTTTATTCTTTACGGAATTTCGCGAAATATTTAAAATTTTATTGCTTTTTTTTAGATGGTATATCAACGAAAAGAAGGTAATTGGAGACTATACAACTGAAATGATAATACACAATGTTACTCGAGAACTTCATGATGCCATCGTAAAATGTGAAGTTCACAATGATGTTGGAAAAAGCGAAGAAACTGAAACGCTGGATGTGACGTGTAAGCTTCAATTATATTTTAATTCAGAATGTATCAAAAGATTGTTTGCTAAATCTGGTTTATTAAATGTTAGTCTCATTCAAAATGTACCTAAAACTGCAAAAAGTCATAATAATAAGAATAAATATATTGAGAAGTTAATGCTCCTTCGGAGAACTAGATTTACTAGCTTACCTAGGGAGCATATGCTGACCACCAATAATGTCAGCTTCCTTTGTGCGAGGGTTAGTGGGGGGGGGGGGGTTTCTGGAACTATTATGAGTAATCTTTCCTAATATTTTCAAGGAGATTACGAACGAAATAGAAATCGAATTAAGATTAGATATGTGCACTAAGATGCATTTAGGACAAGGATGACGATTTTAATTTTAAAATTTTATTTAATAATACATTATAATGGTCTGGAAGTCGTCGGAGTCTCTCTTTTGATTTTCCAAATTCTTTGTTTCCTCCCAGACATACAAGAAAAAAGACACCTTCGAGAGCCTCCTCCTTTTCCTTATCCTTGGCAGTGATGTTCTGCTCGGCCAGAGCCGAGAATTCGGTCACGAATATATTTCGTTCCTCGAAGTCCTGGAGAACAACATCAGGCCTCGAATGTGCAATGAAAACTGCTGTTCGAAAGTAATGTTACCCTAAAGTTCGTCTTTTCTCGTATTGTGCAATTGACTATCTCCCTCGGAGCGTTTGACAGGACAGAGTCGCGGCCAAAACCGTAAAAGTGACAAAGATGGTAGTAAATCACTCTTAGGGCCGCATTATGTATGTAGAGGTACGTCGTTTCCGCGTGAAAGGGGCATCTGGATATTATATGTTCTAGGTACTCAGATTGTGTATGATACGCTCTGCGCACATCGCTGGAAACTTCTCGACGTAAAATGCGATCACGCTGTACTAAGGTAGAAATGTCAACGTCCTGGTAGGCGAATATGAAAACCTCTGTATCTGAAATAAGTCCTAATAATCTGAGGAAAGCTAAATCTTGTGACAAGGGCTGATTTTCTCCATCATCTCGTGTTTCCTGATGATTTTTAGAAGAGGATCTCTTCCATTTGTAGCGACGTAAGCTGTGCCCAAAACAATTCGGTTCTGAAATCATTGAAGATTCAGAAGTTAGCGCTCGTGTTGACGGATGTGTGAGGTATAATCGCGGAACGGACGAATTGATATGAAAGATCGCAGATACCTTAATCAACATCGACAGATTTGACGGCCAAATCTTTCGGAGAAGACGTTGGTGTCTGCTTCGGAGAGACTCCTTCACTGATGTTACGTCCTAAACTTGGCTTTGATGCACGCTCAGGTATTTATAGGTCTATAATAATACTTATATCCACAGCGTCAGGGTCCCTGTAAATGCCAGTAATCCACTCTCAATCTTGGAACACTTTTCCAAGCCATTTCCATACCAATCTGTCATGTACTCATCGAAGATTTTTAAGGCACTCTTAAGTTGGCTTTGTCTTGAAGCATATATCTTTAGTTCACCCATATAAAATGCATGAGTGAGTAATGCTCGCGATGATTAGTGTCGCAGCAAAAGTACTTAGGAGAATTGCGTAGTGCGAGAGATAGTGGCAGAGGTGTGATGCAAAAGAACAGAGGGTTCATGGTGTCGCCTGAAAGGCGCCCCTCTGGAAGGTGACGCTGTTCGTTATCACACGATAATTTCTAGATGAGATAGTAAATCTAGTTTTACAAAGGGGTATAAATCTTTCTGTGCATCTCACTATGTGTGGGTGAACCTTCATTCTTTCCAACAGACAGATGATAAGTCCATGGGAGGTTGAATTGAAAGCTGTTCGCTAGTCAACCCAGGCTATTGATAGGACGCTCTGGTGAGCTGCTGCATCTTTGTAAATACACCTATAAATTAGGACGTTCCCGGCAGCCTGCTTCACCTTTTTTCGTGCCATGTTATTCGTACATCTCTCTCCATATAGGCTCAATTCTTGGAACAATCCTGTCATTTAGGAAAGCTGTAAAGATCTTATACATCGTTTGGTATCTATCTTTGAATATGACGTGAAAATTCGGGCCAGATGTTACTGCGTAGAGGTAAACTTTTTCCACTAGAATATACAGGGTGTCCACCACCTATACAACCCTTTGTACTATTTGATTATTATTGTTCTGGGTAGAGACCGTAACAGCCCCTGACGCTGGGGTGAAACGCTTGTAATATGTGATAGTGCACAAGAAACTAAACAAAAAAGTCCTGTAACAAGACGTTGTGCGAAACTTAGTTTGGCCACAATAAATCTTCAAAGTTGAATCTCATCAGCCAAAGAGAAGCGAGCTTTAACGACCGCTTGTACGTGTTTTAAAAGTTGAGATAGTGTGTGCTTGTTGGCACCGCGATTCATATCCCGTATTCGGTAATTCGACGTCAATACCTTGCCCTTCCATTGTTTATTTCAAAGCGCAATGTTCAAACCTCAACAACTATTGTAACTTTTAACTCCTTCTAACATTTATTAACAAGGTTAAATAAGAAAAAAAACTATCTCAGAATTCCAGGGGTTATTGCTGAGTAATTTTTGGTTTATTTCCAACTACTTGTGATTTTTCCTATTTGTTCCACTTCCTATTCTCATTAGGTGTCTTGTCAGAAGAAAGTTTTGGTTGCATAATGTTTATCAATTCATAATTTTTCGTTTCTTGCATAGTTTAACTTTTTTTCATATCGTGCGTCCTGATAAAGTATGTTAAAGGTCAATCCAATCGGTTAATTCATTTGAATTTGACCGTGTTCATAGATTACAACAACAACATTGACGACAGCGACAAACAGACACATAAACGTAAACACTTTTTTTTGTTACTCAAGAAGCCTCTAAAGTTTTACATTTAATGGGATCCGGGAAATCCATTTTTAACATGAAACCAATATCTTCTCATTTATGCAAATTAAAAAAGAAACTGCACATTCTGGAAGCCTAGCAACATTTCTTTTTCGCAAATCGCTTACCAAGATTCAAATAACAGAACACATTTTCTAACACAAAATTCATATTTTTCGACTCGTCGTAGAGTTTCTGTGACATTACACGTAACATAACTAACAAACAATCTGAATGGTCGACAAACTTAGTGAACCTTATTTCTTGTACTTTTATTAACAAGACTAGGATAACAGAATTTAGAACCAATCAGATTGCCATATCTATTTGGGAGGCAATGGAAGAGAGAGGAGTAGAGAGAGGCATGATCGAGAAGGTAAGGGAGGTATATGAGGAGACGAAAGATATGGTGAGAGGAGGGGAGGGAATCTCGGAGGATTTCTGGGTGGATAGGGGGTTAATGCAAGGGTTGTCGCTTAGCCCAACACTTTTTGCAATTTTAATCGCGGATATGGAATGTAAGCTAGGGGCAGGAGGGGTAGCAGTAGTTAGGGTAGGAAGAGTCAGGATATGGTCACTCGTATATGCAGATGACATAGTGCTGTTAGTAAACAGCGAAGAGGATTTAAAGGAGATGATGAAATGTTTGAGAAGATACTTGGACAAAAATAGGTTAGGGGTAAATGCGGACAAGTCGAAGGTTATGGTGTTCACGAAAAGAGGTGGGAAAAAGGTAGGGGAGTGGATGTTACAGGAGGGGAAAGAGTTTGTATACCTGTGGTTCCTGTTTCGGAGGAATGGGGAAGTGGAATGTTCAGATAAAAGAGAGCGTGAGGAGGATAAATGTGGTGATGACGCAGGTGTGGTGCCTGGGAAAGATGTTGTTCGCAGATGATTTTATAAGGGGCATAAAATTCTTTGATTCTAAGGTGGAGGTGGACAGGGAAAGGTATTTTAGAACGAATGGATTGCAGATGGATGATGAGAGAAGGATGCACGAGGAAGGAAGGACGGTATATGAGATGGTTAAAAAGAATGGCATGGAGAGAGAAAAGGTGAAAGGAGAGGAGAAAATAAGAGAGTCAAGTTTTAACGGGATCTATGTGTGGATTATGCCAAGGGAGAGAGCACAATATTTGTGTAAGAAAGGAGAGCAAGGAGTGGGAAGAGGTGGAAAGGAGTGGGATGAGCATGGAGGTATTGTTGCAAGAAAGGGGGGGCAAGGGGGCAGCAGTATTGCTATCCTCTGCCGCGGAGGCAGGGGCTAGCAATGCTAGGCAGAGCGAGAAAAAAGCGACATGCATGCGAGGCGAGGCAAAGCGAGGAAGGCTATTTTCTCGGTTTGCCTCGCATTGCCAGCCTCTGTCTCCGCGGCTGAAACATAATACTTTCATGCAACAATACCTCCATGCTCATCCCACTCCTTTCCACCTATTCACACTCCTCCAACCAGTGCTCCACTTTTGCATCCACTTTCCTTCACAATTCACACATAATCTTCTCTCTCGAAACCCAGAACCTATTATAATCCTCCATGTTTTTGCATCTTAATCTCGCTATAAATTCCTGACTTGCTTGCTCTCCTTTCTCACGCAAATATTGCGCTCTCTCCCTTGGCATAATACACACATAGTTCCCTTTTAACCTCAAACTTCGCACCCCTACGTCTGTTCTCCTTTTCCCAAGAACACTCCTAAGAAGCAATATAATTTGGCGTATTCCTTGCAATCCTCAGTGTCCACTTTGCATACCTCTCCTGTATCCTATTTACTTCGTAACTTACCTTCTACCCCCCCATCTACACTCAGTAAAATATGACACTCTTCACTGGCGAATTGAACAATTGGATTCTACTTATAAAATCATCTGCGAACAACCTGTTTCCCAGGCCCTACACCTGCCTCATCACCAAATTTGCCCTCCTCACTCTCTCTTTCTTTTATATGAACATTCCACTTCCCCATTCCTCCGAAACAGGAACCACAGGTATACAAACTCTTTCCACTACTGTAACTTCCACTCCCTACCTTTTCCCCACCTCATTTCGTGAATACCATAACCTTCTACTTGTCCGCATGTACCCCTAACCTATTTTTGTCCAAGTATCGTCTCAACCATTTCATCATCTTCTTTAAAGCCTCTTCGCTGTTTCCTAGCAGCACTACGTCATCTGCATATGCGAGTGACCATATCCTGACTCCTCCTGCCCTAGCTCCTGCTACCACTCCGGCCGCTAGCTTACTTTCCATATCCGCGATTAAAATTGCATAAAGCGTTGGGCTAAACGACAACCCTTGCCTCAAGCTACTACCCACCCAGAAACCCTTCCAGATTCCCTTCCCTCCTCTCACCTTATCTTTTGTCTCCTCATATATCTCCCTTAGCCTCTCGATCATGCCTCTCTCCACTCCTCCCTGTTCCATTGCGTTCCATACCCCCTACCCCCTATCCACCGAAGGGAACGCGCCTTTTAGATCTATCACGAACGTGTACACTTTCGCACCCTTCTTAGCTGATTCTCTATCCACCACGTGCTGCAAGACGTAAATATTGTCGATAGTACTCCTTCCCTCCCTAAAGCCCGCCTGCGTTTCCAGCAGTATTCCTTTCCCCTATACATTCTTTTGCAGCCTAACTGCCAATACCCTCGCGTATATTTTGTACATCGTATTCATTAGCGTAACTCCTCTATAACTTCTCTGCCTCTCCCTAGCCCCTTTTTATACAGTGGTACGATCAACCCCTCCCTCCGCCCTCTTGGGAATCTCTCCGTCCTTCATACTTTTTTCACTGCCCCTTTTAGCCTCTCCCTTACATCTTATGTGCCAAAAAGCTATACTCCTCCGTGTATCTTTTCCCTGAAATTAATCTTTAAACAATTCCCTCCATTCCTCACTCCTTATCTGGTAACTTATCCCTAACCTACATTTCCTAAAGCTGTTAATTATCTTGCAG
>JAWWLR010000165.1:5342425-5356515 GCA_035041075.1 Acraspis erinacei | reverse complement strand
CTATCAAGTATCTGCGAAATTTTTAATTTCATCATGACTATTAGACATGTGTTCGATACAAAAGCAAGCTACAGCTTTGATTCGTTTATAACAACATCTGAGTTATACCTTATACCGTCAACTTGTCATTGTTCTTCTCCATTAAAAGTCATTTATTAAATCACGCTCTTTTATCAGTTCATACTGTTATTTTATTATTATCTATTTCCGATAAGATCGACCTAGTTACAACAATGATGAATAAAATTTTCATTGTTACTGGCATCAGTAATTATGACATTAGCAGCACCATGTCCTTTGTAGATATATTTGTATAAATATTTGACCGATGTTATACTAGAAAATACTTCCACATTAATATGCGAGTTAAACAATTTTGATATCTAACATTGTAAGGTACCACAAATTGATTGTCAGTCGTGCCTCCAGTTTGGAAATTATAAGTACCAGTATCTCTTCTACGATAAGATGGATATATCCGCTTTGATCCATTTTTGTCTCCTCCTGAAACTTTGTTAGAAAATGCTTACTACATTTACCTTTATCATCTTTACATCAATCTCCACAGGGACCTGGATCATGTTTTTTATAACAATATTATGAAGTTCATGATCTGTATCTGAATCAGGAGTACGACGTTTTTATGACAACTTCACAACATCCTATGCCCATGTCGTCACGGAGCCTTTACGGCACCGTAATGACATGTATATAGGATATTGTAAAGTTGTCGTAAAGACGTCGCCAAATTTTGTGCCCACTAAATATGATATTTTACTCTAGTGTTAATTAATTAATCTTTCTTTGCATTATAAACTAGTGAAACAATGTCTGGTAGATCAGATGCTGCCTGAACATGTAATAAATTATCTTTACTTTCAGCCCAGTTTGGATTACATGTCATAGTTATAAACAAAGTAATATACAGTACAAGTCCGATAACTTTCTAACTTCGAGGCTGTAGGGCGGAAACTTCTAGGAATTGCGGACTTATCGGATTCCCCCTCTAGTAGCACCATATTAGGTGCGCGCATGCGTGAATCTTGGGCGCGAATCATGAGCAAAATAGCACACGTAGTGGGAGAACCACAATTAGTGTGCTTGTCGTACGTGTGGTGACGTTTTAAGGGGAGTGTACAATTATCGGACGGAAAATTATTGGACTTGTACTGTAAATCGTTTAAAAATTATCAAAAACATCTTAAAATTCTACTGAAAATGATAAAATTGGATAGAATTACTAAAATTCAATCATTGAAATTCGTGTAAATCTTTAGAAGTCCCCGAAAGTTCTTTAGATCCAGTAAATAATTTAAATACCATAAAAATTCAACACCCTTGAAAGGATACAAAGTAGTAGCTCCACTGAAATAATCACTAGAATATATTGTATATATTAAAAAAGAAGTACCTAGACAAAAGTTGTTTCCACAGCTTTTAAACTTGTCACTTCTCATAACTAATGTTTTTTAAACATTCCCTGATTCAATATTTACTCATTCCGAATAAATGAAATGCAAAAAAAAGATTTCATTGTCAGATCAATAGCAACAGGACCTATGAAGTGATTAATTTATCTGCTCCATCTCTAGATTAATGGTTCCTAGTAAAAACAAACTAACTGGGGCGAATTGAGAAGGATTCACAAGGAGCCCCCGTGAATCTTGCTTTGCGACAATCTCGAATTGGCGCTGGTTGTGAATGCGTTTAAATTCGTTAAAAGTAATATAGTCTTCTGAATTCCTATTCACCCATATTCAGTAAAAAATTGTAGGGGATCTAATTAATTTTAATGCGTCGACACGAATAAGTTTCAGTTTACGTCAATCTGTTTTAATTCCGAGATTTCAAGTCAGCTCCAATTAGCCTGAATTCGCCAGCGTGAATTCGGTTGAAGAATGGCCTTTTCAATCGAATTCTTGAGTTACAACAAACACGCTGACCATATAGGATCCGCGGTAAATATATCTTAATGAGTCCCGTAGCTCATTGGTCAGCCTATGGACTCCATAGACTTGGGATCGCTGGTTCAATTCTCGTGGCCTGCAATTTTTATTATTATTTTTTTAAATGACCGTGAACAGGTAAATGGATGTAGTAGTTATCTATATTATGGTAAAACTTTTTTATTTAACTAAAAATAGATAGATAATAGATAGATAATAGAATATGTCTGTCTGTATGCATTTATGCATGCATGTCTGTACATACACAGACATACTGTACATATGCCTTTGGTACACTCTTTTAGTGTCGCAAACTGAAGGTCAAGTTCGTCAGCCTGTAATTTTTGATAAAAATTCAAAAAGTGAGCGCATTTTCAAAGTTTTTGATACCACTATTTTACAAAAAAATAAATGAAAATGAACATTTTAAGATAAATAACGCACGATATGAAAAAAGTTTAAAGAAAAACGTTACTTTTTGAAGGCCGTACAAGATTAGCATAACAACTTTTTTAGTTTTTCGGAAAATTGAATATTTAAATTTTGACGGCACAAAAAATAATAAAGATGTTCATTTTTCGGTCAAACTGTGCAAGATACGACTAAAGATGAATGGATAAAAATTCTGCACCCATAAAAGATCTACACATTGTTGTTATTCACTTTTTGATAGGACGCGTAGTTTTTGTTTTTATCTGCAAAAACATTTGCTCACCCAAAAAAGATCGGCACATTTGTTATTATTCATTTTTTCATAGAAGGCGTAGTTTTTATGTTAATCGTGAAAAAAAACTTTCACAATAAAAAATCATATCTTTTAAAAATAGTGAAAAGCACGAAAATACATATAATTAAGAAGAAATTGAGACTCCGAATTCTATAACGCCGCATAAACTTTGCCTGGCCGCTTCAGGCCGCTCGAGTTGGCCCCCTGGTGACTTGAAAGTCAGTTTTCGAAAATTTAACTTTTGAACACATCAATTTGTAGGAAATTTGACGGCTCATCTTTTTTCTCTCGGTTATTAAGTTGTTGTTTTTTTCCGTTTCTGTAAAAAATAAAAAAATTTAATTTTTCGGATCCGCAAATTTACTAAATATTTTCACTTCAACTCGCTCCGAGAGACAAAGTTCTTTATATTTTAAGATGAAAATTTGATAACTTGTCCTTCAAACTGTTCTGAAGATAATGTGCAATTGAAACTTTATTGGTTTTTTCAAATAAAAAAGTTATACATTTTTGGCAATCAGTATCAAAATAACGTTAGACAATTTTCAAACGCTTCGTTTATCGAGGGAATTTTGACTTATCCCAAGTTTCCAGCAAAAGAAATGCTTATTAGGATATAATTCAGTTTTCTGAAAAGTTTTATCCTAATTGAATTATTCGTTAACAAAATAGGAGCATTCTAATAGCTCTAATAGCTAATTTTAAATTTATTACTTAATACAAAACTCCGGTTTTGCTTTTTGTCCACTAGTTTACAGTAGAATACATATAAAATATGCTAATATATCAAAGCTAATAATTTATTTTTTAATCACATTCATAAGTATTGAAATTTTTATCTTTTTAAAAGAAGTATACGTACAAATACCTTGTTCTTATTTACTTTGGTAATATTATTAGCCTTATTGGATTTATTTCTATTTATTTGTCTACATCCAGTTAGAGTTTCTAGCAAACTCAACATTTAATTTTTTAGTTATTCATTTGCAATATTTATATTTATTATTTATAACTTTTTAACCGAGAGAAAAAAGATGAGCCATGAAATTTCCTACAAATTGATGTTAAAAAGTTAAAGTTTCGAAAACTGATTTTCAAGTCATCAGGGGCTAACTCGAACGGCCTGAAGCGGTCAGGCAAATTTTATGCGGAGTTATAGAATTTGGAGTCTCAATTGTGCATTCAAAAAAGATCAATATATTTGTAATGAAATTTTATTATAAGAATACTTTCGAAATGAAAAAATTACTTTATTTAAAATCGAAACAAGTTAGAATAACATTGTAACTAATAAAAATTTTCGCCTAAACTATATCTACAAATTTTATTCGAGCCACCTTACACTGTGATGCGTATTTTTTATTTAAATCATGAAAAATAACATTGAAAATAAACAAATTAATTTATTAAAAAAACTATACCAGTTGCATTAAAAATTTTAACAACAAAATTGTTTTTTTTATGTGATGCGCACTTTTTTTTAATTAAAAAAAAAGGTAATGAAAATACGTATGTTTTTATACCTATACTTATTATGAATTATAATAATATAAATTTATTAAAATGATAGATTTTTCATGGTATAGCTGAGAATAAAACTTAGTGTAAAATAAGGAGAAAATATTAAAGTAACCATGAAAAAGAAAATTTGTACATTCTTTTGCAATATCTGAATAAGGAGTACATGCCCGAGGTGCAGAAATAAATATAATATACATTTGATATAATAGTGTTGCACACCGTGTAGAAATGTTCACTAGGGCGTATCGAAAAAAAAGTTTTTTGTGCGAAGTTCTAATAGCAATGAAAACTTTCTTTTGGGAGTCAAAAGCAATCCCCTAAAGTTTCATAAAAAAAACCTTCTTCGTTGTCGTGTTCCTCTGTATACGTGATAACTTTTGAAAGATTATTGGGATTCAGGAGGTCTCGAAACGCGGAATTTGAAGAAATCCACAATAGTCAGTTTTCAGATGAGACCAATGCCATCTCAATATGAAGATAATGTAATCATTCATTATTTTTTGTGCGATCAAAATTTGAATTTTCGATTTTTTAACAAATTCAAAAAGGTTTTATGAAAATCTTGTAGGGCCTTCAGATAGTGAAGTTTTTCTTCTTTTGAATTTGTTTTATATCGTGCGGTTTTCAGGTTAAAATCTTCATTTGTGTGTGTGTGGGGAGGGGGTGGATTTGAAATTGCTATAACTGGTAATTTACCGTATAAGATTATCATAACAACTTTTTTATTTCGTTAAAAAATCTATAATTCCAATTGTGATCTCACAACAATTAATGAATGATTACTTTCTCCTCATATTGAGAAGGATCGAATTCATTTGAAATTTGGCACACAGTTTTAGTGACCCTTTTTGTTACTTTGAATATTCTATGTACGCCTATTTTTAGTGAAAAAAAAGACGAACAATGTATCCCTATGGTTTTTTTATGCAAAGAAAATTACAAGAGTTATAGCATTTTTTTAAACTAACAAAAAAAGGAAAATGAACATTGAAAGCCGAAAAACGCTCGATATAAAAAAAGGTAAGAAAACAAAAACTTCACTTTTAGAAGGCCCTATAAGACTCGTCATCAATTTCTATCAACTCAAACGCATTCGGGTGAACCTCTGATTACATCTTATATGGACCGCAAAATATGTACCAACATTTATGTACTTCCTTTCTCTCAGTGCTTGATATATGGGGCACTTTCAATAATACTAGATCATCTGGCCTTAAGATAACTCAGGAAATTTTATTTTGTTATTTTCCTCTTAACTTTGCTTCTTTATTCATTCTCGATTTTGCATTTTCCAAAATTATCTTTTTCGGCACTTTTGATTCAGGTGGAAATTCTATTAGTTTACCTATCTCATTCTCTGGGGCACTACCGAAATGGAGTTCATGTGGGGAATACCCAGTACTTTGATTTTTCGTAATGTTCAAGCAATTCTGTATTCGTTCAGCATAATTTGCCTAATTTTTATGGCGGGTGGAAAAATATGGTCTGAAAAATCTTCCTAATTCTCTCATAGTCCTTTCCACAGGGTTTGACTGTGGATGTCTTATACTCGAGACACATACTTCCACTTCCCATTCTCTTAATGTATTCTTCCATTTTAGCAAAGTGAAATGCGTTCCATGATGTGATATAATTATTTTTGGTTTTGGTATTTGCTTGTTTAATTGGATATAACGTCACCAATTTGGAGAAAACAACTTTAAGTGCGAATAAAATATGTATTTTGTCCCTGACCTACTTGTTGGTAAAGGTTCATAAAAATCGACTGAACTAATTCATTTGGTTCAATAGGTTGGAGCTCGCCTTCCATTGCTAAATTTAAATACTGTGTTCACTGTCATAGATAAGGCGACTTCAGTCTTCTTTTCACATCTCTTTTCAATCCTTTCCAATAAAAATTTTCCCCATCTTTTTAATGGTTTTTTGAGTCCAGCTATGACCAATTTGCTCGTGAATGTTATCTATTATTTTATTCTAAAGTTTTTCCGGTATAATCATACGCCAACTTTTTTTATCCATAGATTTATGAAAGACTATTTTATTTTTTACGGTAAAATTTTCTACTGTTTTATAATTCATCATCATGCTTCAGTGTCCATTTAAGTTCATTGTTTTTACTTAAAATGTCTCTAAAGTTGTCTACAACTTTGCGTGCTTTTTTGCGAACCAAATATAGTATCCGAATGTGCCAAATATTTTTTGCCATTCTTGTCGATTCTTTGGTGATGCAATTTTCAGTATTGCTGCTAGTCTTTCTTAGTCTAATTATATGCATTGCGGGTTTAACTTAAATACAAGAAATCTCACTTCTGGTTTACACAATGCAAACTTCTTTAGTTTCAAAGTTAAACCCGCCTCAGCTATTTCAATGAAAATTTTCTCTAAATTCTCTAAATGATCTTCGGAAGTTTTGGACGTGATTGGGATATGATCTGCGTATATCGTCAAAACTTCAGAGAACTCATCTCATTGCGATCATGATAATCGCACTTTTGTATTTATCATCTCTATTTCGCATACTCCATGATTTGCGTCTATCCCGCTCTCTTTTTGTTGTAATAACTTTTCCCTATGTAACAATCTTTTTTATCTTCATTTTTATAATCAGTATACCCTTTTGATCGTTTCTCTCTCTTACACGCATTTTTACCCCATTTATGTTGATCCTGCCACGTATTTTGCTCTCATCTCTTTCAGTACTATCTCGCCATGTTAATATAAAGTTTTTATAACTTTAGCTGTATCGCCTAACTTGACTGTGGCTAAATTGTCTTGGGTTCGTTTTGGTAGCTGTCTGATCATGAAAATAATTGACTAACGTGCCATCTTGCCTACTAGAAATTCTACCGTCTAGGAATTCTATCGGATTGTCTTTATATTCATCATGGGCTTAAGGAATCTCAATGTTAATTTTAATTCTGTGGTTCTGACTTTTTGAATTTTGTCCGGTCATGTTATTTTGTAAACTCGTGAAAGTTTTTGTCATTTACTGAATGAATCGATTGAGAATGTCATAGTTATCCTGATTCCGCCTAAGATTTACATTCATTTCTTCTCTTTCTTCTCTTATTCTATCATTCATTATTTCTCTACTTATTTGGCAGTTATTACTTCCCAAGTTCTCTCTATTACTTTGTGTTCTTTGTTGATTTTCTCGAACATCATTTAAGATTAAATTTACGTTGGGCAACATTTGAGGTGATTGATTTTGCCACCGGGAGGAGATCGAGGTATTGACATCTTATTTTTCTTCAAAATTACACAATCAAATAGTATACGAATATTCAATTTACAAAATCAAACATTTATTATAAAAGATCTCAGAGATTTCTAAATTTATTCACTAATCATACATTCTATCACGACTCACATTCTCATAATCTGATTCTACATAGGATTATTAAATACCTGACCGATAACACTTTGAATTCCGCTCGAGGAGTGATCCTTTGATTGCTGGTGGTGATGGATTGTATTGCAAAAAGATGCCAAACATCGTCCTCCAATATCTTTTTTGGATAGTCTCCCCTCAGGTTGGGTTTTCCTTTATAAAGACACGTGGACGTACCCTCAAAGTCTCACCACAGGAATTATCAGATCAAATCCAATTTGTATAAGGACACGCTAAAATGACACAACTGCTACAAACAATATTTTCCTTTTATAATGAATAAGAATTATTTAAAATAATACATCCGACCTCGTCAGCTTACCAGGTGAGACCTTTGAAGTTGACGTAGGCTAGGATTTTCCGGGAACGACAATTTATTTTTGAAGGCCCTGGTTTCTTGTCGCATGTGAAAACTGAATTTCGTGTATGTCTGTCTATCGTCGCCGTTGTCGTCTTCGTGTTCGTGCTCTCTTGACTTTGTTTCATATCGTGCGTTAAAAAATCGAAAATTCAAATTTTGATCGAACAAAAAATAATGAATGATTACATTCTCATCATATTGAGACGGAAGGAATTCTTTTGAAATTTGGCTCACAGTTTAGTATTTGTCCACGTTATCGTTGTCGTCTTTATACAAGACAAGTTTTGAAAGAGAAATCAGAGTAATTTGAAATTTGTCACACAGTTTCACAGAGCAAAAAGTCAAAGAAGAGAACCTTCACTTTCAGACCAAATTTCACTACGACCAAATTTGGACAACCACCATAAAATGTTCCCATTGCAGTCTGAAAAAATAGGGAGGTGTCAAGGAGAGAAGCATCGGGGCATGCAGATTGCAATGGGAACATTTTATTGTGCTTGTCCAAATTTGGTCGTTTGATTCTTGATTTTATTTTCAGGAATTTTTCATATTGAAAAATTGAAAATTCAAATTTCGATCGCATGAAAAATAATTAATTATTATTCTTATCATAATGAGAAGATATTAGATTGATCTAAAAACTGAATATCGTGGTTTTTTTAAATCTCCATGTTTCGAAACCCCCGGAACAAAAAAAACCAGTGTTCCGATGGTATGAGATAAACGCTTATGTTTCAGCCTGCTGGCCTTCAAAAATTGACTTGCTTATACTTCCATTTTTGCAGAATTTCCTTACAACTACCTCTTAAAAACTAACATCCATCTACATATTATCTCTAAACAGCTCGCTTTTATGACTGCTTTCCTCGTTTCGCCTCGCCTCGCACACATGCCGCTACTTTCTCGCTTTCCCTCCCATTGCTAGTCTCTGCCTCCGCGGTTAGTACCTAATACTTATCTACTATTTACAATATGTTCAATTTTCTTACATCTACTTCCTCTCCTATTTACAATCTTTCCTTCTCCATTCCTCTTCCTGCGTCCTTCTCTTCTCCACCAGATTTTCCAACACCCCCTTCACCCATGCAACTGTCCTGTTGTCCCCCCCTTTCTGGCAACAATGCCGCCCTGCTTATCCCACTCCTTTCCACTTCTTCACACTCCTCCAACGAGTACTCCACTTGTCGTTTTCGTGCTCGTCTGTATACCAGATAACTTATGAAAGACTAATGGGATTCATTTGTTTTGGATAAAAATTCGAAAAGTTAAGGCTTTTTCCCAATTTTTGAGTTTGCCTTTTTAAAATTCCATGAACGGCTATTTTTAGTAGAGAGTTAAACATTTTTCTAGAAAACAAATTTTGTGGGCCAAAATAAAAAAGAGGAAAGAAAAATAGGAAGGCAACCAACCAAATCCCCTTCATTTTATTTTTGATTTCTTTCTTCATCTTTATTATCTTATTTATTTCATCATGTCCAAAAATAAAAAATAAAAAGTTCGAGCAGAGAGAAACAGCAACAAAACCACGACGCTTTCTCTCTGACACCCGAGAATCAAGTGAGGGTTAAAAAGAAAACCGGTTATAAACATACCTTAAATACATATTGAATTCGAATTTGAAATCAGCTACAAAAAAAACCTGTTTACAAAATGTTTAATCAAAACACTTTTATTTTTACAAATGTGATTCGCCATATTAGATTCAACATTTTGACTTCATATATTGCGACTTCGGATTTGAAATCAGCGACCCGAAAAACTCGTTTAGCAACTTTTAGTCAAATATGTTTGTTTTAAAATTATAATTAACCATATATTGGATTCTGCATTCTTAATTTTGACATTTTGATTCCGAAATTGAAATTAACGACCCGTTAAACCCCCGAGTAACAAATTTGAGCGAAATCGGTTTAAGCTTTACAATTGTGGTCTGACGTATTGGATCCGCCATTTCAAATTCTGGTATTTTTAATTCAGATTTAAAAACAAGTAACCCCAGGATCCCTTATATAGTCCGAAGGATGAAATTGGCTATGATAAAAATAATGCATTCCTCTAAGGATTAAAATAGCTTTACAATATGTTACGGGCTGGACGTGGAATTAGCATACAAAGATCTAAAAAAAACGTGCCCAGAACATGTAAAACGTTTTACGATTTTGAGACAAAATTCGACAACAACGCCCATAGTGGTCTGCCAACTGATTTCTTCAGAATACACGAATCGTAGGGGGGCACTTCACTTCACTGAGTTCAATGGCAGAGTAATAACATTAAATCTGTCGTCTCAATTAATCCTCAAGGCTCCGTTTACGTGCTCTTAAGACTTTTCTACTTTAATTCGTACATAAGAGAACGAGTTGATGAACTCGCCGGTAAAAAAATCCAAAATTTCCTTTTTTTACTTATAATTTTACTTACCGTGGAAACGCCTATATAGGAAGGAAAAAGTAATTCTTTTTAAACAAGTGATTTCCGAGATTTAAAATCTTATTTATTCTGACCATTTACAAAAATATTATTCTATTAGTCAAACTTAATAACATCTTGCTTTCAGTTCCCGAAATCTACAATTAAAACTAATATCTGGACTCGTTGTAAAGAAATCGGCAAAAAACAATAATGGTAAGTCTCTCGTGTATTTTTTTCTTCTTTCAATTATATATTATGCTGTTCTCGAGCAAATGAGCATCCACATATTGAATACTACATAGATACGGTCTAGTATGGTGTACCCTAGACAAAGTAGCAAATTATGTTTTAGTTGAACCAATAGCCATACTGATGTAGCTGGCGTCGACGTTGCACTCTAGTTATATTACACGCGAATGTACAAATCTTGGATCCGTGTACACTGTACTCGTAGCTAAGTGAGCAAAAACGAATGGAAAGGGGTTATTCGGTAATGAATATAGGTTTGATTACATACACACTGATACTCTAAAGAAGTTTAAACTGTTTTTTTGGATTTATAAATATCGTTCCGAAGACCATCGCTACCCGTTCATTCAGGCGCCCCAGAATTTTATTTGTGTTAAAAACCTGCCTTCTCGACCTTAGTCCATTCTTATCCAAATACGTTAGAAACAAACTTTATTACAAGAACTTTATTGAATGTCATGTTAATTCAGCAATTGAAACGTTTTGGTTAAAGAATGTAAATTAGAAGAATTAGAAGAATATATATTATAAGGTACATTATTTTAATTTGAAGTCATTTAAGATGAGTAATTTTTTAATTGTTATTTATACATAAATTTTAAAAAATGTCGCTTAAAAATTAAAAATTCAACAAAATGAAAGAATTAAAATTCCAATCTTCAAATTTTAAATTTAGCACTCTGAAGTAGCGTTGCGGAGTTAAATTTTCGTTAAAGCTTCTAGTGTTTCGTGCCGTATGATATATTATGATTTTCAGAATCCCGGGCCAATAATGACCGCCATAAGAAACAAACTGCTGGATTCAATATTTTATTTTTTATCTAAATTGCAGTTTCTTATTTTAATATTTTTACTTGTCTTCACACATTGACTATTTTAGAGTGCGTACGATGATCTTGGAGCCAATTTTAAAAGAGAAACTTACAGAGCAAGTCTTACTGCTGTACCTGAAGTTTCTAAGCATCATGGATATACCGCTGATTGCTGGAAAAATTTATAAATGAAGAGGTGTTTAATGGAAGAGGATGGAATAAGATAGTCGATGGACGAAGACAAGTAAAAATAATCGAATAAGAAACTAAAAATATATAAATCGGCCCTTTTCACGGCCAAGTGATGCCCAACAACGTTCGTGCAACCTCCTCGCGGTGCACATTGGGTAACGCTAATGCCGACGGCACGTAAACAAATAAATGAATGGTATATCTTCTGGATATTTTTAGGAGCACTACAAAATGTATGGCATCTTAAATCTGAACTCAGCGACTCCGAAAACCCTTTGATGCATATCCAACTCGTACTTTTATGACGTAAAATAATGTTTACACTTTTCAGCGGGAATCTTGGAGTCGCCATCTCAAAAACACTTAAAGAGTAAATTGCAAAAGTCAACATTATCTTTTTATAAGAATTAAATCAAGATAAGAGATTGCATTTAGCAGTTTTTTTCTTGTTCTTGGAATGCCGAGTTTGAGAGAAAAACACAAAAAAAGACATTTTTAACATTAAGAGTGAGTTATTAGCACTCACATTGCTTGAAAGAGATGATTCGATTGTAGGGAAAGACTGGCGGTTAGAATTATCCTCAAGGAAGGCGCTAGAAATCCAGTGGTCGTGGTGGTGGCACTGATAGGGGCCGTTGGAGGTGAACGCTGATCCTCAGTCCGGGTATGGTTTCAAGACGCAGTAGAGAGCACTTTAGAAAGTACAACGTTCGACACTTGTAAGAACGCTTAAGAAAAACGAGGCGTTTAGCGAGGACCAGTGGTCCTCCGAACGAGCAAGTTAAGACTCGCTACGGGATGTGCTGTCGCTCGTGGCTTGGAGCGCCCTCGGGGGATCACGTCGTGTCTCGTGTGTGGCCTAGCAACCCTTTCTTGCAGGGTCGTATCGAGTCCCATGCTATAATAACAATTTACTTTATGTTACATAATCATTCAAAGGTGCTAAGGGAAATTTTGGCAACAGTACAGGAGAGCAAAAAACCGTGCTGTAAAATCAAAATCGCCATATACGGATAAAATAAAAGGGCAGTCCCGAGCTATAGTACTATTGGTTTGAGGCGAAAAGAGGTTGATCAAAAAAAGTTAATCAGTTTAGAGGAAATAGATGTGGAAGTTGACAATCTGAAACTAACACCAGCCCAAAATTGGAGTGGGCACGACTGCGAATTGAGATAAAAAATTCAATCTTTAGTTTTAAAAAATAAGTAAAAACATGCACCGGGGATATAGTGCTTGTGAATATAGGTAAATAAAGTTTAATGTAAAAAATTAACCAGTAGCAAGAAAAGGAACGAGAATGCTGACGAACGAATTTTACAGGTTTCAAAAAATGATCTGCTGTAGCGATTAAACTTAGAATTTCTAATTTTTTACAAAAAATAAAAATATGCTTTCGAATTACGGGAAAGCTGAATAAGAATTAACCATTTTTTATCCAAAAAAGTTATTCAGTTCGGAGGAAATGACATTTTTATGTTCAGGTGTTGCGGTGAATTACATTACTTGAAATAAATTTGTGGGGGGCATAAAAACCAAACTAGTTACATCGCAAAAAACTTCGTATTTAAAATAAAAATAAAATTGGACAAGTTTTCAAGTTTTAGGTTAGGATGGCACTGGTACTTTACTTTAAAAATTTAATGTTTTCATTTTAATTATTAAGAAACGCTTAAAAGGAGAAGTACAACTTGTAAAAGGTCAGCAAATTACAAAAATCGAAAGAAAACGCTGCATGTCCCTTGACACCCTGTGGCATACCAGCTTTTTATTACTATACCAAAAAAGGCGCTTTCGAGAAAATCCTTTTAACAGGATGTGTAATTGATTTTTAAATAATTTTTGCGGCTAAAACCCATTTTTCTCAAAATATACTTTAGCACCTTTTGGACTGCCACCCTTTTTTCTTGAGTTTTTAAATATAAGAATCTTTATCGTCCGCGAAACCAATACAGGAGAAAATGAAAAACAAGAAGTTGTTTCAACTCTGTCGGACAAGTTTATTTCGAAATTTATTAATCCCAACGTTTCGGAAACACACCATCTCCGTCGTCAGTTGAGCCAGTTATACAAAACAATTCTACAAAAGGCGTGAAAATAACAATCTTTTTAAAATGATATGGGTATGAAAATTAATAGGAGTAAATAAACACTTACGAATTAGTTACGAAATTGACTCATCTTTTGGAGTGAGTCAATTTAGTTCAAATCGAAGTTAATATTCGTAGTAAAAATTAATGAAAAAGGAAAAGACTCCGTAGGCGGCTATTTCAAATTGCGCACTTCCGTTTACTCCCATCACGGTCCTTGTACGCATTCTTCCGTGTCAATTGCTGACCAATGAAAAAAAGAGGCCTGAGACAACTTTTTCGAAAAAACATTCTAAATGTTAAAGCCATTTAGAAATGTCAGAATATTAATATTTCTCAAGTGAAAAACCTATTTTCTCATTTATGTTCCATTCATTTGTCGATTGAAGAGC
>JAWWLR010000165.1:5297719-5312391 GCA_035041075.1 Acraspis erinacei | reverse complement strand
TTCTATAAGTGGAAATATTTATTCATTTATTAGTGCAAAGCTATACGTTTCTCATAAATTCGAAATTGAGATTTAAATTAAAAATTAAGCTATTTGGTTAAAAATTCTTTTTTTTTTTATTTACAATCAAGTTCAACAGCTAGAAATTTTCAATACTTTATTTTTGGCTCCAAATTAATATTTTTATTCAAATTAAAGAATTTCGTTGAAAATTTATTTATCTCCATTGTATATCCGAGTGGATATGAAACGGTTGGATATACAATGAAATTTATTTTAATTATTGAAAAGTCCATAAAATAAATAATTTCCAATATATACTTACTTTGTACAGAATTGATGAAGAAATGGTTTAAGCATAAAGTGGTTGCAGTCGATAATCCTCCCATTCAAGTGTATGGTATTTCCCGTTACGAAAATAGGATTGGGCTGGATTTTGTTTACCCTTTAGCACCAAATATAACTTATCGAGCAGCAACAGATAAGTATCACCAGTACATCATCGGAATAGTCCATCTTAATGACTTGCATTTAAATCCATTACTGGTTGCTGAAGAGAATCATCTTATTCCCCATAATGATATGTGGAACATCACTTACTATTCAAGAGTTAAAGTGCTCATACATGACGGCATTGCCAACGTTCCAGAAATAATATCAGAGAATGATTCTCTCAACAAACTGTTCTTCCATAAAATCAGTAGAAAACGAATAATTACTGTACAGTTCAAGTATCGATAGTGAAGCTTCTAAAACTATTTGCATTCGTATTTATACACGAAAATTTTTTTTTCTTATGTCACTTGTTTAAGTTATAATTACATATAATATCATATGAACTAATGTCCTGTATCAAAGGTTAAAGCCCAAAATAAATAAGCTTCTTTCTCAATTTTCCCACCTTATTTTCAAAATCCTGATTGATTGCAATATTACGTGCATAACACTTTTGGTGACTGTTTTCAGTGAAGATTAAAACTATTTACAGGAAATTCTGTACTTAGATCCTTATTGCTAGTTTTTACCATAGCGCAATTTGGGATGTTTTCACTAACAGAGGGAACGAGCGATCGCAAGCGAGAGTGCAAGCAAGAAATAGCGAAAACGCAACCGCATCTTAATCTGCTTATGCTCATTCTTTACGCTTCTAATCTAAGCAACTTCCCTTTCCGTTTCCTTTTTCCTTAATTCTCTTGTATATCCCTTTAGAAATTTTTTCACGTACATTCCCGGTAAATTGTTTCTATTTGCATTTTTGTTAATTCATGAAAATTTCCTTTCTCATTCGCTTCTCGAGCTCCCTCCAATTCCTTCATTGACTCTTCTCCTAATCCATCTTTCCTTAGAATCTTCACTACACTATCTTGCCAGTCACCTTTATCTTGCATTTCTCTCCTACATCCTTTCCATACATGCTTCCGTTTCATCTTTCCGTTTACAGATTCTATTCTTGTCCACCTCCTCTCACCCATCTATTTTATAAAAACTTTGCTACTTATCCCTTTTTTATCACCTTACACAATTTATTCTATTTTTATTCCTGAATCATTCATCTAGCCTTAAAGAACTCCCGCCTTTGTTCTTCCCATCTCTTTAATTCAATCGCCCTCACTCTCCTTTCCTCTACCTCCATTAAACGCTTTCTCACTCGTTCCCCCCAGCTTCGTCTCAAATTTTCATTTCCTCTTTCCCGCTCCCGTAATTAATTCAAACCTTTGCGCTTCTTGTAGATCACTATATATCCTGGCGTCCTTCAGTACATCCCTAGTGTCCAGTGTCCACCTTTTATACCTTTGGCGTAAACTCTCAATTTCTTTCCTTCTTTCCGTCCTCATACATCTACTCCATAACCTAATACCGGCCATACTCTCATATCTTCTTATATCTTCTGCATATTCTCGTTCTTTCATCTCTTTTTTATCATTTTCTGTTATACATTCTTTCCATGCTTCAATCACCATTCTTCCCGTTGCTCTCCCTTTTTCTTCATTCTCTTTAAATTTTTAAGAGGCTATTTGTAACCAGTTGGTAATCTTGCCCTTACACTTAACCATCCCTTTTCTTGAAGACACGTCTCCGTCAATAGTACTGAATTCCATTGTGACAAATTGCTCATAAACCCCCTATCTTTCGCAAGCCTGCTATTTTCAAGTAGCGTATCCTCCAGTGTTTCCTTCTTTTGTTTCTTGTCTCGTTGTGTTTCCTACTATTTCTTATTTCTGTATCCTTTTTTCCCTTTTTCCCCCGCTCTTATGTTCTCATCTCTTTAGTTTTAATTTTTTTCTGCTTCTACCTCTACCATATTATCAATCCTTTTTAGTACTTTGGACAAGCCATCATTTAGCTCTTTCCCCTCGAATCTTCGATCACTTATGACTAAGTTTTTTTCTTTCTTCTCTCTCTTTCTTTTCTATCATTTGTTCTATTTCTTTTCAGCCTTTCCGTTTCCTCATTCTCACTCTTCCCAACGCCAAACTTACGGTTTGAATGATCTATTTTTTGTATTATAACTTCAAGCTCATCTATCGTTCTATTAGATTCTTCTTGATTTTCTAGTCTTTGCTCCAGAGACTGCAACCTTTCTCTAGATGTTCTCTGACTTCTGACCAGATCGCATGCGAGCAAACAAACTCGTTATCTCCTTGAAAATTATTTATGGATTTTTTATGGATTTTGTATAGAAGGTGTGAATCGAGTGTGAAGGTGGAAGTCTAGGAGGTGAGTAGGGTTGTGAGGGGTGAATTGGGGAGTTAAAAATTAATTTTCAGTGTATTTTTGGCGTGAAATTTGGCTAATTAGGGAAATTAAGGTTAGGTTGGCGAGGCAGCGGGGTAGTTTTGTGTTCCGGAGTTTGGGCCTTTATGGGGAACAAGGGTGATTATCGTAGTGCTGGGGGATTTTAGGGGAGAGAAAAGGGTGTCTCTAGGCCCTGCGAGGGGCGAAATATTGCAAAGCAAAGCAAACTTTGGGGCACTAAGAGAGATCGGCCTTTGGAGACATTTGCTGGCTACAGTAGGTACATAGCATGGACAGGTCACAGTTACCAACAGAAGATCGGGAGTTGGGCAGAGAGAGTACTGGCAGTGCAGGTAATGAACTCGAAGGGGAAACGCCAAACCGAGGGGCAGGATCTCTTAAATTGGAAAAGAGACAGCAAAGAGAGTCCGGAGAAAAGTGTCCTAGAGAGTCCCTTTAAAAAAATCGTACAGTAACGGCAATCACCCGCCCCCTAAAACTGTAGAGGAGGGAGAGAAGGAGGCTCTCGGGGGTGGAGCTGGTCAGCAGTGAGATCACAGGGTACAGGGAGGGCGTAAGGGGGGCTATCGAGCAGATGGAAGATATGAGGGAGGACCTGACGGTAAGAGATGAGAGATGGGAAAAGGAGGTAAAAGAGCAAGGTATTTGAAACCGGGTGGAGAATAGGATAGAAGAGAAAGTGGGAGAGCGTAAGAATGAAAACGTGGAGAGAACGGATGGAGAAAGGATAAGAACAATGGAGGTCAGGATGGAGAGAAGGCAGATAGGGGAAACGATATTGTAATAAGAGGATTAAAGATAATGAGCGGGAAAGAAATGTAGGCGGTGGCAGCTCTGCTACAGAGCATAGGGTGGGTTAAATGTCAAGGTATGAAAAGTTAGGATGGAGAGGAGAACGGAGAATAAAGTGGCTGTTCTGGAATTGGAGAGCTGGGAAGAATAATTGGGAGTAATTCGTAACAAAAATGGGATAAAGCACAGGAAGGTTTTCATTGATCAAGAATTGACGCGGAAGGAAAGGCATGTGCAAATAATGCTAAACGACAGGGCTAGCAAGGAGAGGAGTTGAGGGAGAGATGTGAAGGCAGGGTATCGGATAATAAAAATAGAGCTGAAAATGTGGGTATGGAACGAAGAGGACTTCTGTAGGTATACCCAGGAATTTAATGTGATAAGATTGATAGAGACGTGGGTAGAAAGAAAGGAATGGGATAGTGTAGAGCCAAAGTTTCCAAGCGTGTATAGTTAGAGGCTACAGGAGGCGGTCAGAGTAAATAAGGAAGAAAGGATGAGTGGGGGAATTATTACAGGGGTTATGGATTGATTAGAGGAAGAAGTCATTCTGGCGTCACTTCGTATACTCAAGATTACCAAGGGTATCGGGGACATACACTGTTAATAATTTCTGTCGGGAACTTCCACTACATGTAATGGAGGTTTCTTTTCTAAACGTAAGTTAACGCTGCATACATAATGTTGTAGTTTCCAAACGCTGGAATTTTATTTATGGAATTTAAGGAATTTAATGAATTTATGGAATTTAAGGAATTCCATGGAATTGACCGAATTTACGGAATTGACGGAAATCATAAAAGGCCCGGAATTCGCGGAATTCATGAAATTACAATTTTTTTAACCTTACAGTTCATTAATTATAAGTTAAATTAATTTCATTTTAAATAGTTTAAGCGTCCTTGGAAATATTTTAAATCTTGTTTCGAAATCTTGAAAAATCTGGAACTCTTTTTAAGTTTTTCAAAATTGAAAATCATTTTAGAAATTTTTTCGGATCATTTTAATATACTTTAAAATAAATTTCATTTTTTAATGGAATCAAAAAATTTAGAAGCCTTTGAACAATTGTGAAAGACTTCAAAATAATGAAAACATGTTCGTGGCAGAAAATGTAAAATGATTTTAAGAGATTTCCAAAATAATCAAAAAAGAACCTGGAAGATTTTAAGGACTTTTTTCAATAAGCAGGATTTTCCAAAAATTGTATGAAAAATTGGATTGATTTCAAAATATATTTCGAAATTCTAAGAAAAATGTGAACACACCATGTTCAAATTGTTTCTACAAACAGTAAGTATTCAATTGTTATTTATGCGTCAAAATTTTTTTGAATCAAATGGGTTAAAAATTGAATAATTTTGCCTAAGCAATATTTTTAATTTAATAAAAGTGTTTAATTATGAGAATATTATTATGGAGTTATTTTTAAGATAAACATATTTTATAAAGTTTTAACCTCACGATTGTATTTTTAATGTCTTAAAAAAATTAATGAAACTAATATAATATAATATAATATATTATTCAGAGTTCATACTTTAAATAAGTCATTTAGTTAAAAATTGTTTTCTTTTCTTTTGATTCACAAATAATATCATAAACTAAAAATTAAAATACTTCATTTCTTGTTCCAAATTAATATTTATAATTTTTGGTTCTAAATTCATATATGCCTTGTAGAGCGTCTGGCTGATAGCCGCAAGATTTCGCGGACAATTCTCGCTATCTATACATTTTTTTTTAAATTTTTTAAATTTGCTATAATGCTTGTTTATTGTATTTCTTCATTAAAATATAATATGATTATGATATTTAATTAACATTTATAGCTTATCTCTAATAAAAACTTTGTTTATCGTAATTTTATTATCACTCGTTCAAATGATTGTGCTTTTTATTCAAAATTCGTTATACTTCAATAGTTTCTAGTATTTTTATTTTTAAATTAAAGTAGGAAAAAAGTTATTCACACGCACATTTTAAGCATAAATATGAAACACCAGTGGATGCAGTGACTGATTTCATAAATGTTTATTAACAAGAATCAGCAGAGTCTTGAAAGTGTATTTTCAAGAATTAAAGATAATTGACAAGAAAAAGCAGACCTAATGATCCCTTTGTAAGAAAAATTTCTATTTGTGTTCAGAAGTATCTTCAAACTAGATGTTATGTCTCTGAGTGGATATGCAACGGATTCATATCACTAAATTTACTTTGAAATTGATTTTAACTATTTAACATTAAATAGAATTAATAATTTGAAAAATATGCTTTCTTTTTCTGAATTCATGCAGAAATTATTTAAGAATAAAGTGGTTGCAGTTAATAATCCTCGCATTCAAGTTTATGGAATTTCACGCTTGGAAAGTTGGTTTGATCTGGTTCTTGTTTACTCTTTAGAACCAAACCTAATTCACCGAGTCGCAACAGATAAATATCACGAGTACACACTTGGGATACTTCTATTTGAGGATTTTCATTCTATAAATTATAAATTATAAAATAAATTTTTTATATCTAACTTTCGAAAAAGTTATACTATTAAATGATAATGGCTAATGCCTAATACTTATCTACTATTTGCAATATTTATAATTTTCTTACACCTCCTTCCTCTCTTATTCACAATCTTTCCGTCTCCATTTCTCTTCATCCTTTCTTCTCTTCTTCCTCATGTTACACAACAACCCCTTTACCCATGCCATGTCCATCCCCTTCACTGCACTATTGTCCCCAAAATTCGCGCATCCTACTCTCTCTAAAAAGACAGAACCTATTATAATCATCCATGCATCCGCATCTCATCTTTGCTTATAAGTTCCTAACTTGCTATCTCTCCATTCTCACACAAATACCAGGTCCCTTCTCTACTCTTCTAAAATTTGTCTTTATATTTACACGCTCAACTTCCCGTTATAATCCCTAAACTTCTTTTTCGTGTCTTCCTCCTGAGAATATAGTTCAACCGGTTCTTTGAGTACCCCAGTGCCTACTTTACTTACCTCTCCTCTATCATATTTACTTCCTCACTTACGTTCCATCTCGACACCCCCACTCTATAAAATATGGCACTCATCACTAGCGAATTGAACAATTTTATTTTCGTTGAGAAATCATTTGCAAACACCCTCCTTCCCAACCCCCACACCTGCCTCATCAACAGATTTGTCCTTCTCGCTTTCTATTTTGTATGACCATCCGCTACCCGATTCCTCCGAAGCAGAAAGCTCAGGTACATCCTCGACTTGTCCGTATTTAACTCTAACCGTTTCCATACCATAGCCTCATGTCTTTCTCTCCTGCTAAGTATTTTACCCTTTCTGCAATCATTTCCATCCCATCCTTATTCTACAGAGTCACAAACTCATACGTTACCTCTCCTATCATGAGTCTCATAATTTGCAGGCCCTTCCACTCTCCCTCTTCTTGAATTTATTTCTGTAATCCATCCACAAGCCGAGTTATAATAATCCCACTTTCTTTTCCACTAAATATGCGTCCAGAAATCCTCAGCTTTCCCATTTAGCCTTGCTACGTTTCAGTACATCACTTTTACAAATCCTCCACCCTTAGTTACTCCCACCGCCCTACTTTCAACAAAACAAATTCCCCTGAAATGCCTTTAACACCGCTTCTCCTCATCCCATAGAAAAAGTTTTTCATCTAACTTTATTTTCCTATACCCTACCTTCGGCGCTCTCCCTTCACTGCTCTCGCTCGCAGTCCTCTCGCTTAGCATTACCTACACATCCCTTCCCTTCCTCGTAAAATGTTAATCATTGAAAACCTTTTTCTCTTTTCTTTAGAGTCACTACTCTTATTACAATATGATTTTTCCTATCTGCCTTCTCTCTTCTCTCCTATCTCAACTCCATTGTCCTTATCCTTTCCTTACCCGTTCTCTCCTCCTTTTCATTCCTGAGGTCTCCCACTTTTTTTCATATTCTATTTTCTACCCTCTCCCAAATAAATTTCCTCTCGCCTTCCCACCTATCACCAGCTTTTAATTTCTTCCTTGCAGATACCATATCCCTCTGCAATCCTTCTAGTTTCTTCCTCAACTCTTTTATCTCTTTTCCTATTTCTCATCTCTCACCCTCAAATTCTCCCTCATATTTTCCATCTGCTCCATAGCCCCCCTGACGTCTTTCCTTAACCCTCTGAGCTTGCTTAACAACACCCCTAGAGACTCCTTCTCCGCCTGTCAACCCATTTTTAGGGGCAGGGTGACCTACGCGTTCATAAGCTTTTTTGAAACAGACTCCCAAGCATGATTTTCTCCGCACTTGCTATAGACGCTTTCTCCATCGCCATCTCGCACCCTTCGTTCCGCTTCTTCGCTTCTTCTGACGCGGCACTCGACACAGGGCCACACATAGCTGGCGATCATGGCCTGTTGAAAATGTCCTCTCCGTCGAATTCACTACCAGCACTGCCAGGGCTCTCGCTGACCACCTCCCGCTCTTCCGTCAGAAACTGGGACCTCTCTATGCAAAAAGTACCTAATACAACATACAGATATCTCTCAAGACCGTTATCGATTACAATCCCAAATTTTTCCTTTCTTTGCTCAATGCTACCCCTCATAGCCCTTGCAGACAATATTTTCTCTCCTCGAACATCCCCAGCACTACGAGAAACACCCTTGTCCATTATGAAGGTTCAAACTTCTGACCACAAACTACCCCGATCCCTGGCCAACTTCACACTCCACTCACACCTTCCACAAAAACACATGAAAAATCTTCTCACCACCTGTGACCTCACACTTTTTCATTACCGCCACCATTATGAAAGTCCAAAAGTATAACATAAATATAAATAATAATGAGAAGTAAATGGGGCGATGCTCGCGGGGGTGAAAACGTACAATTTGAAATTACTCCGTCGGCTTAGGTGTTCGATACCCGCCTCACAATCTGGAAGATCCTTGCCGGCCCATACGGTGAAAGCTACCCTAACCAGGGAGTTGTTCATCTGCAGAGAGTCGTGGAATCAGTAACTCCGGTGACAATGGTTCCCTAAGTTCTTAAAGCTTGATGGTTCAGAACCAACCTTAAACTTTAGGTCCCCCTCTCTCACCACCAAGTAACTGTGGGGGGGGGTTGTAAATGAATAGAGAAGAAGGTACAAGAAAAGTGTAAACCCTTAGGGGACAAAATAGATGCTTCCATTTCAACTAATAATTAGGAAGAAAAAAATTAATGTTTGAGATCTTGGTAATAAGAATATTGTGTGAAGAAGTTGGTTCAGTACGTTTAAATTATACATATTACTGCGATATTTCTGAAGTATTTATAAGATTTGAGTGTGGAGATAATCGACTTATGAAAGACAAATAATTTTGAAGGACAAATGAGGCAGTGAGACTGGAATAATTAGGAGCATATTCACCAGTTAAACTCTTATCAAAATTTTTCATGAGCAGAGCTCTTGTTTTTCAAAAAAATGTGGAAATTGATTTTTATTCTGTTTTGCATCCTAGTGATTCTCGCTGAACCTGTTGGTAATTATAATTAAAACTAAAATTTAGAGTTTGTTATTAATTGAACTAATTTATACATATTTGCGCTTCAAAATCTGAAAGAAAACTTTCTTTTTTGAAAGGCAGTGTTCTCTGAATCTATTAATTAGTCAAATGTTGCAAATAATTACTTTGATTATTTTAATTAAATTGGAAAAATGTAAGCGGATTCAGATAAGTTAAAAGAAGATTAAAAAATTTTCCACACCTAAATTCCACATTGTTTTCCATGGTACTTAGGCGGTACGTATAGGAGTGATTATTATTTTTCTTCGATTTTCACCATTTTCAACTTCAACTCTTCAACATTTTCAACTCTTTCTCCAATATCTGATTAAAAAATAACTCTAATAGCTTCATCCAGGACTCGTTTTATACAGAATTGGGAGCGCGTCAACTCTTTAAACCGAAAATTGTTTTGTTCTTGCGTAATTTAAAATAAAATAAAAAATCAGTCAACAAAAGAGGTAAGCGAAATCTTTTGTCCACACCTGTATATATTTTGATATAATTTATCCCAGAGCATTCGTTTACCTCCAAATTAAACTTTTCCACATAAAAAGTTATGATTTGGGTTAATTTTTTATTTCTAAAACATTAAATTTTTAATTAATTAAATTTGTGTTTAAAAGTTTATCTGTTCCAGTTGAAAATTCAACTTTGTCCTAGAAAATTGATATTTTAATAAGAATTAGACTATTTAGTTAAAAGTTGTTTTCTTTTCTTTTGCCTCCCAATTAATTTCATCAACTAAAAATTAAACTAGTTTAATTATGGCTCCAAATTAATATTTTCATTAAAAAAGCAATCTTGTAGAAAATTTATCTCTCATATTTTAAAAACTTATCTTTTTAGTTGAAAATACATTTTGTAAAGAGAAAATTCCATTTGCGTTGCGAAGTATTCCCCTGAAATCAGATGAACTTCCTCTGCGAGGAAATGCAACGGTTTCATATAACTATATATAATATGAAATTCATTTTAATTATTTAACAGTAAACATGATCAATAATTTCCAAAATCTACTACCTTTTTGCAGAATTGATGAAGAGATTATTTAAAAATAAAGTGATTGCAGTTGATAATCCTCCCATTCAAGTTTATGGTATTTCACGTTACGAAAGTTGGTTTGATCCGGGTCTTGTTTACCCTTTGGAACCAAACCTGATTCACCGAGCAGTAACAGATAAGTATCACGAATACATCATTGGAATACTTCTATGCGATGATTTTCATTTAAATCCATTACTGGTGGCTAAAGAGAATAATCCTAATCCTGCTCGTGGTATGTGGAACCCCGCTAACTATGAAAGAGTTAAAGTCCGTATAAGTGGTGGGATTGCCAACGTGACTGAAATAATATCAGGGAATGATACTTTAAACCAGAAGTTCTTCCACAAAGTCAGTGGAAGACGCGAAATTGCTGTACAGTTTAATATTCTCTAGTAAATATTCGAAAATTACACTGAAACCCTTCTATAGCTCCGGTTTTGGGGCTGACGGTGGGTGCTGACTAACTCATTATAGTCCGCTCCGCTTTTGTTTGTTCAAGTCTGAGTGCTTGCCTGAGTGACAACCGCTGGCCCCACGCACCTCCCGAAGCTGCTCTTACACCTACCTAAGGTGCGGAAACAATTCTCAGAAGGGCTATAGAAGGTGGGGCTATTGCAGGGTTTCACTATATTTTTATTTGAAATTGTATTTATCCATGAAAACTGTACAGACGTTTCAATGCAAAAATAAATAAGTTTTTTTCTGACTTTTCTCATATTATTTTTGAAAACCTGATTGATTTCCAAAAAGTCATTCTATTACATGATAACATTTATTTATGAGTATTTCTAAACATTTTTAGTAATAGTAAATTTTTTAATCTTTGATACTATTTTATTGTCTGGAAGAAAATTTGTTCTTTAGATTTTGTTACCACGTTATATTTATTGAACTTTTTCAGACTTTCATGGAGGTAAAACTATTTAGAATTAAAAACTTGACCGTACATGTAAAGAAATATTACCGGAAGCTACAATACGATTTCTTGAAAAATTAAAAACTATTTGAAATATGTCGAAAAAGTCTGAAAATGCATTCGGTTCCTCATAAAGGAAGAATAAGTGATTTTTTACATATTAGACGAACAAAATTTTTTTTTAGTCGATTTAAAAATAGAAATATACACAAAATAACAAATTACAAACATTTTTTAAAATTCAAATACAAATCAGACAAATAAAATTTTATATTTGAACTGGTAATATTTTGAGCTGGAAAAGGGAAGTTCCGTCGCTCCGTATCCCTTTTCCAACTTTATGATCTTTTTTTCAATAATCGTCTGAATTATTATTTTTGTTGTTGAAAATTTATGATAAAAACGTCTTTCTGTTTGTCTTTCTGAAATATTTTTTCTTATCAAAAGAGATGTTTCGAATATCATAAATGAGCTTGACTTCGTTACTCTTCATTAAAATTTATTAATATTATTGGTCAAGCGATTTCCCTTGAATCCAAGATTCTTTGCCATTCTTGCATCAATTAATCCTAATGAGAAGGTATTGGTTTGATATAAAATTTCACTTTGACGGTTTTCATCAAATCTCCACGTTTTGAGAAATACTGAGTCAGAAAAAATTATTCTTGGGAAAGTGTCTGTCTGTAGTTCTGTCCGTCCGTCTGTCTTTGCTCTTGCAAAAAATAGCAAAACTCATTCAAATATTTCATGAATAATTTTTGATAGAACACGCAGATTTTGTTTTAATCGTAAAAAGGTATGAACGAAAATTAAAAGACTAATGTTGTCCACCCGAAAAATATCTATGAATTTTTTATTAATCATTTTTACATAGGAAGATTAGATTTTATTTCAATCGTAAAACATAAGCTTAAAAATAAAAATAAAAGCATTTGCGGAAAAACGATGGACAAAATTACAAGACAAAAGTTGTTTAACCAAAAAATATCTACAAGTTTGTTACAATCTAGAATAGCATTTTATTTATCAAAATTTTTTCCTTACAGTATATCCGCATTGAATATAAAAAATTAGATTTATGGCAAAACGACACAAGTTGCAGTAAAATGTTAAAAAATAATTTTTATTTTAAAAGAATGCCCATTTCTTCCTGATAAAAATAAGATAGTAAAAATGCTTTTGTTTCAATACCATTGTATATCATCGAGTGTGTAGCACGAGATATGTGATAAGAGGGTGTTCGTTAAAGCCGAAGGAGCTTTAACAAAGGAGAATTCACAATAAACATATGACAGTCGTCGATGCTTGGACATTTCATTTTAAAAGATTTGCGCACAAATTTGGGGTAAATATTGTTCATGTGACAAAGAGAAGAAGGGAATCGACACCGTGGCTAGAAGAGATAAATGAGAAAGCTAGCAGAACTTGACCGATTAATTTTACTCTTTGGAATCCGTGGATTCAGTTAAATTTTATTATGGGACCATGCCTGTTTGTCTTTTCAGCTTTCCAATAATATGAACTGCTCCATGTGATTAGTAAAGTGGCTGTGGGTGTTGATTTTCTTTCAATGATGATTATTGGACTGAATAACTTTTCTTGTCGCTAATGTTGAGGAGTACACCTGTTACAGTTCTAAAGGAAGATTGTTAACCACGTCTCAAACAACTTCCCCTTATATTCAATTCCGTTGCAACCACATCCATAAAAATTGAGACATCGTTTGAGGATATGCAAGAACCATCTAGCTGAAAGAGTTATTATCATGGTCATTAGATTGGCTTCATCATCAAGTAATCAGACAAAGTAAAAATAACTATGGACGCCATTCTATACGAGTGATTTCATTACATATTTGTCGCCCCAAAAAAATAAAATACACCAGAACCGCGGTTATATCCCCTGTCCGAGAACGTAAACATTCACTTATATCCTCCCGGAAGGGGATCCCACCAATGCTGCTCAGAAAAGGAGAAATGGCCGCCCTGCGCTGTCATTGGCTTGTTTCTCATGTGGTACTGCAAGGTGGTGGATGCCGAGCGGATATAAATGAGAGTTATTCAGGGATATAAGCGCGAGTGGATATAAGCGAGAGAGGATATAACTGCGGTTTCAGTGTAAATGTGAACAATTGTTTTGGATTTTCATGAGTAGTAAGACTACTTTGATCAATAGCAGGTAGAGAGGTTTTCCTCTGGATGAGCGTTTGGAAACAGATCGCAGACGAAGGCATATGAAAGGATTAGATGGATCCTTTGAGCGTCGTAATTTATCAGTAGAGATGCCTTCAAATTCAAATGGCCAGGAAAGTGACGCTGTCGAACAGTTGCTTGACGAAATTGAAAGACTTCTTCAGCTATGCAATCGCCAAAATAAGGAATAAATTAGGCTGCCAGAAAAAATGAGCAGCATCAATCACAATAGGGGGATGCTGGAATGCAGGCCAGACACAATTTATTATAAGGACTGCAATTAATTAGATTTGAATATAAACCACCCGTTTTTGAGTCGGACCAATCCAGAAACCCGATAGGTAATAATAACGATGTCGAACGAAGATGATTTTTATTTTGATGAGAGGCCTTACTGATTCTCTGATCTAGAGATTATGGAGTCATTTAGACTTTATACTGACTGCTGCTGATCAGCAGATATAAAAAATTATTTTCGCACACAAATATTCATGCCAGTACGTATAAGTATAAATTTCAAATAAAACCCCTAAAAAATATTTTTAGAAAACGTATCCCGTTCCATTTGCTCACCGCTTTCATCAGGTATTAGCAGTATTGGAAGATATTATTGCACAGGGATTCGAGGAAATATACGGTCTTTGTTTTCGGATAAAAAATGTATCAAATATACTGAATACCTTTTGTGATCAAAACTGCCTGTTCTGGATTCATGAGTGTCAAACTGCGCTTTGGGTGACACTTTTAATTCGTTTCTTAATTGTTACATAGGTGATTTATTAGTTACTACGTCTGAAAGTGTCAGTGATCATTTATCAAATTTAGATTCAATATTTTCAGAATTACCTGATTCCGATCGTTTGACTATTTTTCGAAATTTCCCCGACCGGAAAAATAAACAACAATTGCAAAATTGGTTTGCGATCTTTAATTACTATCGTGGCCGACATTTGAATCTTGGAGACGCATTTCGCAATTTATTAAAAAATAAAACGCATTCGATTCGGACAGAAAACATAGTGAGAATTTCGAAAATTTATGAAATAGTTTTTCAGACGAGATCGTTTTGAATCACGTTATACTGAGCGCAACGTTTTGATTACAGACGGAGGCATCCGGCAAAGGTATAAGCAGAATTATATACCAAATTGATGGTGACGAGAATCCCCGGATAATATCATTGGTTGCTGAATGTTTAAATATCGCTGAATTTCATTATACCACTACTGAGAAAGAATTGTTGGCGACTTTCTACTCAGTTATACAATTTCGAACTTATTTACTTGGTAGAAAGTTTATCATCGGTACTGATCACAAGGGTTTGATTTTCCTCAGGCAAACTATATCTCAGAGTTCTCTAATAATAGATTTAATGCTTTCACGATGATTCATTATGACAAAAGAGATATTTCGGGTTTCACTCGTGTACAAAACT
>JAWWLR010000165.1:5224507-5235833 GCA_035041075.1 Acraspis erinacei | reverse complement strand
CTACAGTATATTTTTAACATATTATACGCTCAAAAGATGAAGAAAAACAAAATTCGATTTTTTGAAAATTCTAAATGTATCTCCCCCCTTAATGCTAGCGCGGGAATATTGAGAAAGGGCTTCCTAGATTCGCGCGCGCTCGAGAGCATGACAGTGATGGGGGACCCCCATTTCGAAAAAAGTTATTCCACTACAAGCCCGATCCCTGCAGTGCAGAGAGGCTTTTAATCTGAATGCTGAATTAGATATTATTACCATAATAATATTTAATAATAGTAATCTTTATATGTATATAATATGATTATTATGATCATTAATCATTTTATTTTTTATCATCTATTTTAAACTATTTTGAATGGTCTATGTAGTACGAAAATAAATTTGTTTTAATGGCAAAAGCCACAACTTTTTTATCTGGAGCAAAAATAAGAACAATCAAATTTCTTATAAGAATATACAAACATACTTTCAAAATTAAAATTCATATTTTTTTTAATGATTATGATTAAAAGGTGATGTGTTTTCTTATATAATTATCAGACTTACACTTGTACCCCGATTCTATGCGCTCCAATATTGTGATTGGTGCAGCTGCTCTGCTTCTGCCGCCCCCGAGCATCGATTAATGGTATGCCCTCGAATGAGGGTATGAGTGCATTTTACTTTTACTAACATACTTTTTACGCGTGTACAGAAAATGCCAGTTTTTAGATCAGTTGGTACGTGAAAAGTTTGTCTCATACTCTTTAAATTACCAAAATTTTATTTGCTTAAGGCTTAAAAGGATATTTATCAAAATAATGGATGTCTTATATTACTATATTCACCGATGGAGTTCAGGAGAACGGCCAAGTATAACAGCAGAGGACAGAAAATCTTCATCTTTTCAATTTAACAATGTTATGTAACAAACTAACCAATGAATATTCCACTGTTTCATTCACGTATACAATCTATACTGTAGTCGTTATCTTCTATATTAAAGGCGTCAACATTGTCCTTCTGAGATATTTACATTTGATAAGAGTCTGTTTAAATTAAAATAATCTAGTTACTATGCACTTCTTTCAAACTGATGTCACCTTCCATGTAATATTTTATGTTGCAGCTCTGAGGTTTATGCTTCCACGGGATTTTAGAGTATTTCTAAGGAATTTCTAATACCTGAAAGGATTCCTTATGATTACAATATTCCAATGGAATTTCAAAGTTATTACATGCGATTAAAGAATTTTCGGAAAGATGTTTTCAGATTTCAATTGATTTCACGAGATTGAATAAAAATTTGTTTGAAACAGATACAAATATTTATTGAATTTCATTAAACGAAGAGGTTTCTTAACGCAAAAAAATTTTTTCAATTCAAGGGGAATATATTTCTGATTGTCGAAATCACCTTAGAAAGAGTACCACGAAGAGGACTTGATCATTTTGGAAATCTGATTTACCTATACAATAAAAATACTTTGTTATCAGAATGTACGAAAAAACTATTTTAAATTAGTAACTATATCTACTGAAACTGTTTGTAATGTTGCTACTAAATGAATTGGTGAATCTATTGCTAGAGTAACTATTTTAAATTAAAGTTTTAAATAAATTTAAAAACTGTAACGATACATTGTATACATTGTATAACATACATTGTATTTTGTTTTAATAATGATTCTCGACTGCATTCTTCCACTTATGAATAATGGAGGTCCTACTTTTAATCCGCCAGAAGCCAATTCGATGTTGTCAAGATTGGTAAATATTTCAATTTGAAACATGCCATCATAATCAGTGATCTCTCTATAATAGGATTTAGCTCCTTTTATAGGGAAATTTTCTAATTGTGCATCAGTATCTCACGTAAACCTTCTTGGCTTATGACTCATATGGGTTTTTTGTACGATTTCTGCTACCAGATTTCGTTGAGTAACTGTAGACAATATCAGTTGAGATATTTCCTGAATATTATCAAAGTCTGAAATTAATCTAGCATGAAACTGATGACCATTTATCGATTTTACAACAAATCTGACCTTAATTACAAAATGAGATAGATTCGCAAGCATGTCCTAAACAAGAGTTTGGCCTTTTTGTATTGATTTCGGTATTTTTTCGATAAATAAATCACCTAAAAGATATGAAACTGAATCGCGGAATCACCTATCTACTACAAATATATCTCCTCTTTGGAATTTCGATTAAAATTCAGGCATATTTTTTAGAATTTCTATTCATACATTAGCATAATTCAGATTTGCTTGAAAAGGGCCACTGATATCTATGATAAAATAGTTGGATGTAACACAAATCACTGGTTTCATCAAAGGCCGCTGCTCCTGAAATCTGCAGGTTTTCCGCTGGAACGAACTGTTTTTACTTTTATTGATATCGCAATATTTACAGTCCCAGATAGTTATAAGAGATTGAGAATCATTGTTATACAATAATAAATTTCAGGACAACGTTGTTCGCTATTTAACGAATCCATCCCTATTGATATTTTCAAAACGTTTGGAAGTAAAATTGTTGAGGAAGGCATCCCTGGCTTTTTTCTAAAGATTATGTGCTATACGTTCACGAACACATCATTGAGTTGTTCATCAGTGTGTCCAGTTTTTAATTTGCATAAATATATCGCCAAAGCCGTCTCAGGGTGACGTTTTCCATTTCTCTTACGTGAGACTAGGTAGCTGCTTCAATAAAAATTCAAACTAGTCTCTTCTGGGACCCGTATAGTGATAAATAATTCCATTATCCAGACGTTCGAAAAAAAGTAAAAGTTAATTACTTGAATTTTTTCTAAAAGGATGACTTCTCTTAACATATTTATCATATCGGTTATTTGATCAGCATCAAAAGTGTTTTCGCAATGAGAAGAACTTCCTCTCAGGGAAGTTCATCATGCCAGATTTACATCCAAAAATACAAGTATATTGTGTATTGGATCTTCTTCACAAGTCGAGTCTGATCGTCTGTGAATCAGCCTCATCAGTGTTCTCTTGCCCATCCGGTAAACCCTTATCAGTATCCGTAGATCATTTATTACATCAGAGACTTTACCGGGTCGCCTAGCGGAAGAACGCCAACTATCTTTCGTCTCTTTAGCCACAGTGAGTCATCAAATAATGAAAAACTAAAATTCCATTAGTATATAATAGACCTTAAATCTTTAAAAATTATTATGCTCATTTTTGTTCAATGTTTTCCTCCGAAATTAAGAAATTAGAAAATCTACTTGAATTCTCTTAATTTAATATTTCTTCTAGACATCTTGACTGAGTGCAACGCCCTCCTAAATAGGGAAGACGAATCTATTCGATGGAACCAAAACAACGAGGAGAGAAGATAAGAACAAGAATGAACCTATAATCATCTATAATAATCTAAACTCTATACACTTGGACGCCGAACGTACGAGACTTAAAGTTACAAGGCTTCCACAGACGCACAATAAATAATATTTTTTTGTGAATTAACCACTGTGGGTTTTCAAAATGCAAACATAACCTGACAAATGTCTACATTGTACGTAACGATTTTGCAAGGTATATAATCAATATGCAGAAAATCGAAAATTCCTATATTACATGAAAATACTGCAGATTCGTAAAAAATCTAAAAGAAGACTTGTAGGATATTTTGTTTTACCCATACACAATAATATAAAAACGAAAATACTATTCATTGCATTAAGACGTGAAATATAGAAAAATGTCTAAAAAAGGATTGTAGTTTTTTAATTATTTTAAGGTAGTTCATAAAGTATACAGTTACAAATGTCTATCAAAAATCAAACGAGTAGTGCTTTCGAATGGTCTCTGTATTACGTCTGGCGCGCGCAAGTTCGATCTGCCATGAATTCGACGCCAGCTTGGGCGTAGTAGGCCCGGCTGCGTTCTCGCGCATTACTCCCCAAAATTCAAACTTCGCAGCAGTGGGGCAACTTTATTGCTCGTTTCTTTGGAGTTCGCGTGTATATTGTATATGTATCTGCATAAAATTTTATATTTTGTCTTTTATAATCACCAGAATTACACTCGTACCCCGATTCTGTGCGCTAAAATATTGTGTTTTCTTCACGGTTCACTGCTTCTGCCCCCGTCCCTTCCCCGAGCGTCCGTTGACAGTCACTTGGCCTTTAATTGCGGTATGGTTGAATTTTCATTTTATTAATGTACTGTTTACACGTTTGTAGAAAATGTCAATTTTTAAGTCAGTTCCGAGTTCTTGTGTCAAACCCTTCTGATCCACCAGCAACTCTCGAAGTCGCTTTTAATTTATAATTGATGCCAGTTAGGGTCGTCCCTAACGAAACCTCGCCACCGGTGTCCTGGCGTATTCTAGCAGAATTGCTAGCTCTAATTGAACATGAGAAAAGGGAAGGGCTAGCTCTCGTGGATGAGAAAGAGAATTTAATGCGACCAAGATTCGGAATCAAGTCTTAACAGGCTTCATATATTTATTAAATTAAAAAAAAACATAATTAATTAAAGGAGTCCGTAATTTCTCCGATACACTATATAGCGCGGACGTAAATCGTAACCTAGCTCATCTAAAGAAAACAGAAATTAATTTTTGAAATGTACTTTACAGCACTCGCTAAAGAGTCAAACCTAACCTAATTATCCTTACACTACAAAGTAAGCGTTATTGGATCTATTTTAGACCACTATGTCGCGAAGAGACGCGGAGAGAAATCCGATTTGGGGTACCCACGCACTGCGTGAGAAAATCATCGGAGACACCGGCACCATGCTCCACGACCTCCACATTCCTATACAATTATTCTGTCTGTTCATTTGGAGAGATCCGTTCGCCCCAAATTTTTACTCTTGGCCTTTGAGCCGAACGACTCTCCAAGCTTCGAGCCACGCGGGGTCTCCGTTGACTTGCCACTGACCACTCTGAAAGCACACGTGACAAAATTCGGACTAAAGCGGATCGATTTCGAGGCGGGAACGGCACCTAGAAATGGTAACAAAACACCCGCTTACTTTTTCGCCACCTGGCAGCTTCGAACGCGTCTCCGGAGTCCATGTTCCTTTTCGTCTTTTTTCTTTGGTCGTCGGTTCCAACCGTCCAAGCCGGTCTTCAAGCAAAATCTAACTTCCTTGAATCGTTCCGACGTGTTTCCGCTGTCTTCCGCCGGGCCTTTCGAACTTTCTATGCGGCCACCGTCAATTGACTGGTAGCAACGGGCGAGGACCAATGGATGCCCTATGTGCGCGTCGGTTTCTCTTCTCTATCCAGCGCATGATCGCTCATCCACGTGGTGGTACAGGGGTGGTTGTGTCTGCTACGGTGGCCCGTCTGGTGCTGCCTCTTCGGAGCAACGCGGAATTGTTGCGCAGTCACGTCAGTATCCGACCCTTCCACCTATTGTTTTTGGTGGACGGCTACTACACGTTGTGGTTTGCTCAGTGTTTACGAACTCTCAGACAGTTCTTAATGTTGTTTTTCCGCAGTTATGAGGATTGCGAGTTTCGGATTATTCATCGCCACGGGTTTGTCATCCTGGTCCTCTTCTGATGCCTTTCCCGTCGGCCCCGATCCGTCACATTTAAGGTTTCGTAATATTTTGTACTTTACTTATATTTTGTGGCGTTCCCCCTTACTTCTCTACAAATTTATTCGGTACTGTCCACGTTATTCTAGAATAAATAAATGTCTAACTGTCTGATTATTTGAATGTAGTTTCGATAATACTAATAATAAATTGAGTTCTAATGTAATTCATGTTACATTGTATAAGTAAACAAGCACCTACTTAACGTGTAAGCAAAATAATCGGAATTGGCTTGAGGGTATTTCGTTTGACACGTGCGCGCGACTTTAGTCGTACCTGGTTCTGGCTTCGGCGAGACTCCGTGAAGTTTTTCTACTTTTTACGGGTTAGTCTAGAGAACTTCATTACAATATATATATTACATATAATTGTATTGCAAAATGAAATTTTGGCGTTATACGAAGCACTTAAGTTCTACCATCTGAATTCTAAGAGCTCGGCGCTTTTATTCTACGCTATAAATATTAAAATTTGATTATGTTATACTAATTTTTAAAATTTATTTTCGATTCAATTTAAAAGCGTATAACTTATTAATTGAAGCAAAAACAACAATAATATATAATTCGAATTACTTAGTGAAAAATACTGATTTATTTCAAAATAAGACAGTAGTGAAAAGCTGGGTTATCAAGCTGAGTTCCTATTGTACATACCAAAGATTTATGACATCAAATCTATCCTCCGAAATCAAATAATATTGAAAATATATATTATCTGGTCATTTGACACTCTAGTTTGTCGGCTATGTAGCTAGAAGAATTTGATTGCTTCATTTCACGCACGTTAATAATATATAATTCTCTATTTTTATATGAATTACTTTGCATTTCTTAAAATTTAGATCAAAAATTTGTAGTGCCAAATGAAAGAATTAAATTATTCAAGCTAGTCAACAAATTGGGATGAGAAATTACCTAGATAAGATATATTTTCGTCAATCTCACAAACATGATTTTCGCTAAAATGTATATCGAAAACTGGAAAACAAAGTTTCTTTAAATTTTTGTGCGAAAACTTCACATTTTGAGGTTAGAAATGTTCCATGGATCCTCGGTAGTCCGTAGCGGAGTTTTTGAAATATATTTAATTGGTATCAGTATTTTTTATTGAAAACCGCTGAACAGTCGAAATTTTATAATAATTTTCGAAATAATTTATCTTGATCGTTCTCCTTAATAATACTAATTGTACAAATTTAATTATTTAGGTTAAAACCTCTTGAAAAAGGTACACATTTTACCGAACCGTAAAGGATCAGGAAAGAAGATTTTAATGAAATAAATGTTGAGTTCGAAAAAATGTCTTTTGGCTCAATTGTATTTTAAGTTAAGTGCGCCGAAAGACATAAAGAAAAATATATGATTTAACATTTGTACTTAGAAGGTGAGTTGTGTGATTATATTCAAACTGAAATTTACACTGCGTTCTGAGCTAAAGGCAGCTGCGATGGGATTCATTAAATATGATAGTATTATATGTCGCAGCCGGGATAGGATGCCTAATTGTCCTAGGATGTTTTTTTTGGGTAGCTGATTACTACTGTGGTGATCGGAAAATCTACTAGATTCTTGGAAACCCGACTAGTTTAATTCTTTTTAAATTAAATATTTTTGCTCTTTTGATTGGAGCTAGCTATACTACTATACTACTCTGCTATTGATCGTCGTTTACTTAATCTCAATCATATTATTTATCACAGTAAGTTAAAATGGACCCTATTGAAAATAGCATCATTTAATTTAATATAAAATTTTCGATGTTTCATGTCATTTTTTAGATTTCTATACGAAATTTTATAAGATTCCCTGTGAGGTTCTGTGGTCACCCTAAGAAAGGAATTACAAAATAAAACTACAGTTGTTACTGTTCTATTTTTTACTTTAAAAAGCTTATATACGGAATAGTCTAAAATTCTTTGCGATTGGGCTTCTCTTGCCTACTGGACATTCCGCGACTTCTTCTTTGTTCAATTCTTTAACCGCACCGATGTTCATGTTTATTTTCACCCTTCTTGGCCTCACATAAGTTGAATCATATATTCCACTAAAAATAGTTTGTCTGTTTGATACTTTTTCTAATATAGCCCAAACGTCACCATTATACGTTGACAATACAAGGTGTGTTTCGCTTGAGATGGGATTGAGGATATTATATTGGGTTTTTAAACCAATTGGTTTATCTAGAGGAAAATTGTATATCCGAAGTTCGAATATCCGGTTCGGATTTATGTGTGGAGTAAGTCGAATAAATTCAAGTTCTTCAAATTTAAATCCAAATAACCGAGAAAAAGTTTTCCTGAGAGGAGATATGGATCTGACATGAGGAGACCTGGTCCTGGCACGAAGAGATGCCTCAGCAGAAGCAGGTGTTCGGGAGCGAGGCACATCAGGAATAGGGTCCCCATTAGGCAAACAATCGAACTGTAAGCTTAATTCTGCAACAAGAAAGAGTGCATTACATATTTCGTAAGTCAATGACTCATTTGTTGGCATTTCCAAAAATACAATTTAATAAATTTCGCCCTTGTGGGCGTTAGCTTTTTTGTTTTTACCGTATCTGCAAAAGCAAAAGGGCAAGGGTCTTGAAATTTTAAGTGTTTTGATTAAAATCTAAACAATTTTTAATCTGACTATTTAGTAGAATTTTGGTAGAAAGTCCATCTTTATGATAGAAAATTCATCTTGCTTGGTTGAAAATGAACATTTTCTCTTTAAAATTCAACTTTTCTGGTTGAAAATTCAAGTTACTTCTAAAAAATTGGTTTATTTTAATAAAACTATCTTTTTGGTGCGAAATAAAACTATTTGGTTTTTAATGTAACTGCTTGATTACAAACTATTCTTTTGTTGTTGAAAATTTCCTTTTTTGGGTAAAAAATTCCTTCCGTTAGAAGAAAGTCTGTTTTGGTTGAAAATTCAACTGTTTTGTTAAAAATGGAATATACTTCCATGTATAACTTTAGGAGTTTAAAGTGTTTAAAAAAAGTATGTCTTTCCATCAGTTCGTAAACACATTAACTCTCGAAACAGTAAACTGATCAAATCGAGCTTGGCCATACTTTTTTCAGGTTCTAAAAGAAAAAACGAGTTTATTAACCAGCCATTTGGGATATAATTTGAAAATCGACCATAATTTTATTAAATACTAAATTCGAAATTTTGGAAATTCTGCGTCCTAATTTCGACTTCTAAATCTTGATCTTTTTTCTAGTATATATTTATGTGTTGAAAAAGAAGAATTAATGGGAAAAAGAGTCACATGGGCGTATCGCTTTTAATCTACCATTCCGCATTCGTCAATATATTGAGTGAATATACTAAATTACTTTGTCCTACCTGAAATATTGTCTATAGGCATTTTTACAATAATTTAAATAAATTATCTTGTGTAGGAATTATAAAATTTACACTTAAAGCGACAGTAGCGTTCTCTTATTCAATGCAAATGCTAATGGCTGCATGGAGTGTACATTTCAGAAACAATCTCCGCAATAAGCTCATATCTATTTGCATTCCAAACATTAATATGTTAAGATAGTTTCTGTGAATATGAGATTGAAATGAGGTGAATTTCGAGTTCCATAACCTAAAGATTGTAAATTACTAAGTTTTCACTGCCAGGGATGTTTAAAATATCAAATATTACATTTTCCCTTAGAAAACCAGCTGGGATAGGGTTCGCTAAATGTCCTAGGTCGTAAGATTGGATATGATATAATATTTTTAATTTCTAATTTGGTCAACCTTTTCAGTTAAATGTAGCTGGGCGAGGATTTGCTAACACAAGAGTTTTTCTTTTTTAAACTGTTTTTATATTCTGCGGAAAAACTGTAATCGCTACAGTATAAAAGAAAACTTTGAAATTAAATTCGGAAAGACGAAGTCGGATGAAAGACTAAGAGAGGTAGTCAAAGATACAAGGGTCATGAGAGGTTTCTTAATGCAGCATTGGCCATTGCCTTCGCGTCTGTAAAATAATCTTAGGTCAGGGATGAAGAAAAAAGAGAACCAAGAAAATGAAACAAACGTGACTCAAAACTGAGAACCTACAAAAAACTGGTGGATGAATAAATTTTCGAAATTAGATAAACGAACGCATAGAGATGGCAACTTGGGCGGCACTTATAAAAAACAAAGATATAGAGGGCACATTGACTAAGTTCCGGAATATCATTGTTAGATGTGCGAACGAAGCTTGGGGTACCGCGGTTGTGGGAAGAATGTCTGGTGATGCTTGTCTCCCTCAGATTGGCTGGAGAGAGGCTGCTCAGAAAAACTTGTAGGTCGTTTGTCGGGTCGCTTTGAGTTTCACACATCCTGGGCGCTGCAACAAATCACTGGAACGTCTGAGGGAAAACTGAGTAGGGAGGGTCGGTGCCCCTCTTGGAGTCAGGAAGCTATAGGGAAGGGTGGCTCGTAGCTCCATCTTACGTAGGGGGAGAGGGTGATGAAATTTCCGTCGCCTGATCTGTCAGATCGTATTGCGAACGACGGAGGGTTAAACACGGGTGGGTATACATACCAAATAGACTGTATGAACTGATAAATCTATGCATCGAAATAGGAGAAGTCCCAGCTGATTGAAAGAAACACGATTATTGCACCAATATACAAAAGAAAGGGACATAAAAGTAACTGAAATAATTACAGAGGGTTCAGCTTATTAAGTACCGTAAGTAAAATATACTCAAAAATACTTATTCCTAGGATAATGAAAATAACAGAAGAAAAAATTTGGGAAGTCCAAAGTGGGCTTATACCAGGAAGGCCATGTACGGATCAAATATTTAGCTTCAGGCAGATCAGAGAAAAAGTTTGTGAGTAGGAAAACAAGCTTTCTGTGCATTCGTTGACATAGAAAAAGCTATTGACAAGGTTGATAGAAGTAAACCTTGGAAAGTCATAAAAGAGTTGGGAGTAAATGGGTGGCTCCTAAAAGCTATAAAACAATATATACGGGTAGTAGAGCGAGTGTAAAGGTAAATGGGAAATAAAGTAAATATTTCTATATTATGCGAGTTGTTAGATAAGAACGCGTTATGTATGCATGGCTATTTATATTACTCATGGACAAATGCTTAAAAATGGCCCTTTTCTACAAAGAAGATGTAGATCTCGAAACAGTAAGGGTACGTGGGCTAGCGTTCCCAAATGATTAAGGTTGTTATGGCAGAGCCAATCGAAGACTTTCGAAGGAACGAGTGTATACCTTCGTAGCAGACACGTTGGGAGAATGCCAAATGAACCGCGGAAAGAAAGGCTATAATGTGTGAATGAGACCTCAGTTAGAAGAACCATAAGAAGCCACAGAAACATGAGCACCGAAACAAAAAAATGCATGGACGTGAATGAAGCTACGAGGGATGTTTGATAAGTCAGTGATTTTTTTAATAAGAGATTTTCTTTTTCGGCCAAAAGCTTTTTATTTCTCAACACAATCTCCTTTTAGTTCGATACACTTAGTTCAGCGCGTTTCCAATTTTTTTATTCCTTCCAAATAATAGTTTTTCTCATGGCCCTCAGAATAGGCGTTTGTTTCGGTGATGACCTCTTCATTCGACACAAATCTCTTACCGCCCAGCGATTTCTTCAGGTTTGGAAACAGGAAATAGTCGCAGGGGGTTCAATCTGGAGAATATGCTGGATGAGGTAGCAGTTCGTAGCCCAATTTATGGATTTTTGTTATCACAACTACACACGTGTGCACCCGCGCATGGTCCTGATGGAACATCACTTTTTTCTTCGACAAATGCGGTCGTTTTTT
>JAWWLR010000165.1:5137693-5159963 GCA_035041075.1 Acraspis erinacei | reverse complement strand
GTGGAGTTTTCTACCCTAGGGAAGAAAGTGACAGATAAATGCAAATGGCGGTGTTTTTCTGTCCACTCGCACATTTATATATTGGAAACACTGCGCGAGATTTGTCTTGAAGCATACTTCAATGTACTTCGATCGTCATCGAGCGCTTCTGTCAACATTGAAAAAGGTTGGACAAAAACAGCAATTGCTTTGGAAATAAAGTGCAAAATGGACTCGGAAAATGTGAAGTGCAATAATTCTTCCGGTTTACCCCCGGAAATAGAAAAAGCCGCAAAAGATGTCGCAAATGAATTGCTGCCCGATAAATCGCGCGATCGCTACGAAGGAGCATATCACAAATTTATTGAATTGCAAAAATCCATAAAAACGGATTTATTGACGGAAAATGTTTTACTCGCGTATTTCAAAAAACTTTCCGAGGATTATCAGCCATCAACGCTGTGGAGCCAATTTTCGATGCTTAAAGCAGTCATTAAAAATAAAAGTAAGGTTAACATCGGAAGCTACTCCCTTTTAAGTGCATTTTTGAAGAAAAATTGCAAGGGATACTCGAGTACAAAATCAAAAGTTTTGGAGGCCAAACATGTGGAAAAATTTCTTAACGAAGCTCCTGATAATCAATGGCTAGCAGCGAAGGTAAGTACGATTAACAATCTAGCCTCAAATTACGTCAAATTAGAAAATTCCGCTAAAAAATAAAAACTTTTCATTATATGCACGGAGAGAAATCGCGAGATCTGAGTTCACGGAAGCGCGTGAGTTTAGAGCTACAATTTCTACATGAAATAAGGACACAGATTTCGAGATATGAATTCTCGAACTCCATGATTTTTGTTCAACGCAGCAGCAGTGAAAATATATCACCGCGCGCATGATTTTATTTCTCGCTGTTTGTGACTTTAAGTCTCGGACTCTATGATCTAAAAGCATAGAATTTGAGACCTGAGAGAGCAAAGGGGCGTGGCCTGAAGCGTGAAACTTTGACACCTTACCTTTTAAATCAAGGGTTCCGAGACCACAGTTCTCGCACCAAAGAGTGACCTTGTATCTTAAATCCGTGCTTTTGTTTCACGGCAAAAGCTAGTTATAAAATCAAGGAGCCGTTACGTGAACTAATCGCTCGAAATTTCTCTCCGTGTGTCAAGATAAAAAATTTGGAGTGCATAAGTTCAATAAAACCAAATCATTTAATAATCTGGAATATATTATTAACAATAACAATAAAAAATACAAATAATAATAACAAAGAAACAAAGATATAGTTAAGAATGGAAACAAAGATCAGCTTGCATAAAAATATATACAAAAATAATAAATAAAAATGTGGAAAAATATTTACAAATTAATCAAATATGAAAATTAATAAAAATATTTTTTCAAGGTCATTCTCGTCATTGGTATCACCGGAGGATGCAGGGGAGGTGAACTCCCAAATATTAAATGCAGCGACATTGAGGATAAAGAATCTATTATGATAATCAGAATCCCTGACATGAAGAATAATGTTCCTCGAACCTTCGTCATCGAGGAGAAATTCATGGAAATTGTTAAAAAATATATGGCTTTACGTCCTAAAAACGTTCCGACTGATCGTTTCTTCCTCAACTACATAAACGGTAAATGCACAAAGCAAGTCATTGGCAAAAATAAATTTGCGAACACTCCGAAAGAAATTGCTCAATATTTGGGATTGCCTGATGCCCGTCATTATACAGGTCATTGTTTTCGCCGGACTTCAGCCACTCTCCTTGCCAACCAAGGAGCAAATTCTCGAATGCTTCAGCAGCACGGCGGATGGAAGTCAAGTGCTGTCGCAGAAGGTAACAACAAATTTTCTTATATGTCAATAAAATTATTACTTTTGTTTTTGTATTACATGAAATTTTATTTCATTTCGCTTAATTTATAATTCAACTAATTTTTTACAGGTTATGTTGAAAATTCGGTCAACAACAAAAGAAAGATTGGGAACTTGATCACTCAGGACATTAATTTGTTACCACTGAATTCCCATTCCGAAACTAAAACCTAGGAAGAAACAAAACGTCCTCGAATAAAATCCTGTGCAATAGGAGCTCTAATTCTGAGAATTCCAATTCTGGAAATCTTTCTCAAGCGAATTCCCAATATACTTCGAGCGCAAATAACTCTTTCAACAATAGAAATGACAATCAAAATAATCAAACGATAAACATCAAAGATTGTACTGTTCACATTCATTATAACTAAAAAGAAAACGACGGCTCATGTCACAAAAGCCCTTACCCAGAGTGTCAAGTTTATATCTGTTCAAGGTTTGTTTTAAGCTGAAACATGTGATGATATATATATATATATATATATATATATATATAATAAAACCAAAAAGTTAATCTATTAACTACAAATAAGATAAATTGTAACAATAGGCTGTGAAACCCTAAAAAGTTTTATTTTGAAATCTTCTCATGTGTTTGCATGATATTTAATATAAGAAACATATATATACATTTTAACTTTATTTTTTACTACAAATCACTACAAATTAAATAATTGGAATTTGTGAATATTTGAAGGTTAGAAATATATAATTTATGCCACTCTAACCTCAAAATCTCAACTTTGACATGATTTTTCGGCTTTCGTGGTATAAAATACTGTTCCATACTTGTGTAAAATGGCGCGTTTCGAACGATGTGAATAAAGACGCACGAAATGACTCTTCTTTGGCATTCCGTGACGTCTGGAACACGAAATGGTCTCTTTTCGTACGCATTCCGTATTTTCACAATGAGTGAAAGGAAGATATTTAGAGAAAGATGGAAGTAGGTCGATGTTTTCAACGAGAACTGTAGCGCGCTGTTCTCGCGACTTGCGTGCAGAACTATATACGCTAGAAAAACTAATCATTACGTAAAATATCAAATTTTGTGTTTTCAAACTGAACAAATATTTTTATGAATAAACTATATAAATTAACTAATAAATTATATTAGTAATTCCTATTAAAAGTAATTTCTCATTTATACTATTCAAATTTTCCCGAAACTTTGACTTGAGTAACTAGCGCACATAGCGTCCTAGTGACGGATAAGCTTCCCACCCTAGTAACATAACCTCTAATTCTAATTTTCCTTTAAATTTATTTTTTTCAGAACGGGGGGCTTCGCCCCCCTAACCCCCAACAGGGGCTTCGCCCCCTGCACCCCCACCAGGGCTGCGCCCTGGACCCCTACCCCCCTCCGAAACACCGACCGACCCCCTACCAGGCTCTAAGCATCTCAAATCGAATTTTCGATTTGCGGTATAATGAAAAATTGTATGCGAAACTCGGGGCGAGGCGACAATTTGACGAGTGTGAAGTTAGCTGCCCGAGCGAAGCGAGGGCAGATATCACACGAGTGAAATTGTCGCCTCGCCCCGAGTTTCGCAATATACTATTTATATGTGATTACTGCACTTAATTAACGATTATTATTACACAATTGCACGTACAGAGCCTTACACATATGATCGCACGTTCTAAAGCTTGGAAAAATCGCCCCCGCTGGGGAATCGAACCCTACCTAAATACCTTAAACCTGTCCTAAAACCTAAATCTAGCGCACGCATTAGTCAAGTGAGCTACGGAATCGCTTAGATTTTTCTGACAAACTCTCGGTCAAGCGTTTACTCTGAGAAAAATGTGGACAGCTAAGAAATATATGTGTCTTGCTCGGTTTTATCAGTAATTTCTTTATACACCATATAAAAGAATTTTTTTAAAAAGTTAAAAAAAGTTTTTAAAAAGTTTAAAAATGTTTAATTACAATTTTTTAAATTAATCTCTTAGAGAAGATATGTAATATTTTTTAACGAGCTTGGGAAAAATATTTTGCTTAGAAGTATTAACTCACACAGTAAATATATTATTAGTAGTTTATATGTATTATTATAAAATTATTTAAATTTTTAAAAAGTACATATTTTGTCTTATTTTTTTGAAAACGCAACATTCATTTACATAACCAATATATAAATAAAATATAGTTTAAACAACGTAATAATATATCAAATGCGAAATCGAAAGCACTATTTTAAGATGAGACAAACGTTGAATAGTGATTGAAATTTAAATTATTTGCAAAAATAAAATTTTTCTCCCGAGATATGGGGATGCTGAACTAGAATAAAAAATGTTTGATACAAAAAAATTATTTGGTTCCGAGAAATTGAAAATTAAATATCACGGTATCACAGTAGTATGATAGATTTTTTTTGGTTAAAAATCTGAAAAAAATAATTTTTTTTTTCATTAAATGATAGCAATTTCTACAAATATCAATGTGAAGAGGCTGAAAAATTATTACTACGTTAAAATTGGAAATTAATTTAAACTAAAATTTTATTACAAATTATTTTTAAATTATTGTATCAAAAAATGATATTTCTGAAATTTTTTTTTCAAAATAATACAATATTTGAATCTAGGTGGCTCAATCAAGCACGATCTTAATCATTTTTAGTGTTATAAGAAATTTAAAATATAGGCGGAAAATTTCATAGTAGAAACAATGTAAAAAAATTATTTTTTTTATATAATTCTCCAGAATATTTTTAAATTCTGAACATTTTGTACAGAACGAAAAAAAATAGTATTGAAGTATAAATTAGACGTGATTCATTATGTTGATTTATAATAATTATCTCAACTAATATTATGATAAAAGAGAAAACGTTATAAAATAATTTCCGACAATTTCACTTTGTAAAATGTCAGTGGCATAACTACTGTAAAGCAAAACCCCGCTTTATCGACGGGGGGAGGGGGGCTGTCTTCTAGATTGAGAAGCGAAAATCTGTTGTCTTACTGATAAGCAAGTTACAAATCGGCGTTCTTTTTTAGTTGTGCCACTGAACTTACTTACTATTTCAAATAGTAAGGCTGTCAATCTCACGCAGTGCTTACTGCAATGCGAAAAACGAAATCGAACTCACTTGCAAAAGTCAAACTCACAAATCTTTGCTTACTATTTAAATTAGTTATACATACAGCTTACATGTTCAACTGTACTATTTCAAATAGTTATTGAAGCTGCTTGTTCTAGTAATATTTCTTTTTACAATTTAAAGTAGTAATGCTGACTTAAGGTTTTGTATATTTTGAGATCACTATCTCATTCAGTATCAAAAACTATTGAAATTGTTTCTTGTACAATGCGATCAAGTAAACTTCAAGATAACAATGCATAAAAGTGAATCTAATTATCTACTTTTTCCGTGTTTAAATTGATGAAAGAAAATTTGGTTTAAATAGTTTACTACAGAGGAAATTAAAAAATAAATTAGACATATTTTAAATATTACAAGGATCTTAAATTTTTTAGTCCTTCTACCAATCAGAGTATAGAAGCAAAGGTTGACTTTAATTACCTTATTTGCCACCTTCCGAACCTCAAATAAAAAAAGAGGATTAATAGATTTCTTGGCGCGCCCCTTCTACCAGTGTCTATGTTAGCGTACATAAAAATATACAGATTTAAGAATGAAATAAAAAAATTGATAAATAGAAATAGATACTTTAACAAATCCAGGTCTTCATAGTCAATATGGTTATCTATTTTTGTACTTTAAGTTGAAAACATGAAAAAATTAATTTTTTTTGCAACCACCCTATTATTCAGTCATTTATATATATATATATATATTCTTTTTTTTATTTCGGCTCAACCCGGAGTAGATATTCGCCTCTGTTTAGGATATATGCTGTAAGCCTAATAAGAAAAGAAAAAATTCAACATCGCAAAAATGGTTTCAATTTCCAAATATACTTAAATTCGTTTCCAAAAGCACACATCAGGGATCACAGAGGACCAGTAAGATAGTTTAATTTTTTAAAGAAAGGAGATGGTTTTTTGAATAAACCGATGTCCTTTCTTATTAAGAAGTTAGTATATCATACGAAATACACGAAAGGGTCCACTAACTAAAAGTGACGCCTTAACAACTTTCCCACAAACTTTATAGTCAATTTTTTTTATTATTTTTTTTGTGTCGCTTTCCAAAATATCTTGAACACCTTTGCATTTTCTACTGATAGAAACACTTTTTCAGAAATCAAGAAAAGCAAAGACCAAGAAATGGATAAATAATAAAATTTCAAAATACTCATTTGAAAAATTTGTTTTTTAATGTATTTTTACCAGGAAATAGATCTTGATTCCTTATTTTTGTCATTAATTTTTCTAGTGTAATCTTTTCAGTATAGAACCTGAATTGTTCAAAGTATTTTTTTGAGTAGGCTAGAAAAAATAAATTGAAAGAACACAAATATATAACCATTTGAAAAATCTACATCTTTTCCTCCAGACTTTAACATTGTTCTTCTAAATCTAATGCATCTTCATCAGCTAAAAACTCTCAGATGTTCAAAACCTTTCTTAATTTCATCTAAGAGAATATGTAAGTATGTTATTTTTAGAGGAAATCAGGCAACACGTATTTTTCCGATGTGAGAAAACAAAAATTTCTGCGAAATTATGGTTATTCAAACTTTGAAGACTTCCTAAATGTTTCATGGGGGTCAAACCATTTTTTGGCTACAAGAATTTTTTCTTGAAAGCGTTCTACAAAAACGCTTTTGAAAATATGGATGTAATTTTGCGAATTTTGAACCTTTTTACAATGTCCCGACTGACTTTTAAACAAAGGACGACATACCTTACTAGTATCTGGAAGGAGAATTTTGATATCTTAATTAGGTCAAAATTTATAGATTTAAAGCACAAATTTGTGTTCATCTAGAAATAATCCTTGAAGTACAAATACTCATAACATCGCAGAAAATTTTCTTTTCTTAAATCAGAGACGTGGGACCTAATTTCCTTTAGCAAACAACAGACGAGGTTTCCACATACTATAGTCCACACGAGCATCTGATGTTTTCGAATTTGTTTATGTTTTCTGCAGGAAGGCATTTCTTAAATATTCCAATTTCAATTACTTGAAATTGGCAACATCAAAGAGAATCTCTTTATAAGCACCTTGTTTTCAAATGTCTTAAGTTTCTGTTTATTGCAAAATAAATTGAAAGCTTGTGAAGAAATGCAGAAAGAGATGAACTGTGATCCCTGCTATTGCAATAAAAGACGAAATATAATCTAAGTACTATTAAAAATACCTTAACTAAGTGCTCTGTCTCATTTTCAACGAGATCAATCTCCTCTGCCAAGGACTGAAGAACACTGAAAACGTGCCTATCTTCTCCACTTTCTTCTTTAAATGCGAACGTCTACAAAAATTATATAAATTAGTTGAAATTACTTTTATGAACCACATTTCAAGATTTTTGAATATTTTTCATATTTTTAAAAATAGTTCAGAAACTTTAAAATATTAGTCCTAAACAATATAAACCAATACTGTCGTCCAAAGTACAAAGATACATAAGTGACATCGTCTTTTGGGTCAATTTTTCGATTATCATGTATAAGAGAATAACTCTAAACCGCGAAGTCACTTATGTATCTTTTCATCTTGGGCAGCAGAATAAGTCATGATAATATAGTATAATCACCCACAGAAAAAGAATTAACACAAAATTTAGAACTTGTATTATTGAGGAACTTGAAATAATCACCGTCCAGGAATATGACACAGTTTATAAAAAGATTTGGAAAGATTTTAAATAGGGACGAGCCAAAAACTTGAAACTCGATGTTCGAATAAGTCGAGTCGAGCTTCTTAGGCTTCGGGTCGGTTAGAGCTTTCCGAAAAGCTCGAAAGTTTTCGAGTATTCGAACAGTATCAAGTTCTCGAAAGTTTCGAGTCTCTAGGTGTTCAAGGTTTCTAAAAAAGTTTCAATTGTCCGGCAGAAACGTTATGCTAACAAAACTTTCTTCAAACTCACTACTAAACAATCCTCTAGGTTTCTGAGCATAAATTTGGAGTCAAAATTATTTTCAAGTGATTTAGAAGACATTTGTACGAAACAAATATCAAAAGTCTCATTCAATATTTTATAAAAATTGTGTTACCGCAAAGTCTAGGACTGGGGTCTCTTGAGTGGAGTGAGGGCTCTCCAAACTGTTAGCATTTTCGGAAACCTCATCGGTATCCATCGAAATATTTTGATTGTCGGCTTCCATCAAATTGCTTCGTTCGTTTATCTGATCCTCTTTTTGTTCGTCCATCTTACTCTCTTCATGTTCTAGTATCACATTACCTTCAATGTTTTGAACATCTAGTGGGGGATCGGCTGCCTCCTAAAACGAAAAAAAATATACAAAAATTTTCTTAAATTGAAATTATGTAAATTCAACAACATACTTATAATGTTCCCACCTGTTCTGTAAATCGCTTTTTATGCCTGTACCAAGAAGATGATGGAATTGGTTCATCTGAGTCTGGTTCTAAGTACGCTTTATACCTAGTTCGTCTGTTCGAACTCATTGTAAGCTTGGAATCTGAAAAGTAGTTGTGATATACACTTGACCAAGCGTCTAGGGGCACTGAAAATATTTAGTGCACTTATTTTAATTTATTAATTAAATCTGTGAAATTCATTAACGAAATACAGCTCTGAAGAAAATAGTGAAAAATACAATAGGAGTTAAATGACACGTTCGACATTCCAGAGGGGGACCTAAAAACGTTTTTTAAAATCAAGCTTGGGCCATTTAGGAAAAAAACAAGAAAGTATTTTTGAGAAAGTAAATTAGGAATGTATAATGCGTAAAGGTTAGATTTTAGGAGCCGTACAATCCATATACGATGTGGACAACTTTTTACCACTCTTTGACGCTCCCTCCCCTTGCCACCTCGTTGTGGACAACATTGACTTTTTGACACCCCTCCTCCTCCCGTAACCTCTGTCCACATGGACATATTTCATATCTTCTGAAAATATGGATATGCTTGGTAGTCAGAAGCTACGAAGCCAAAAGGAGCATTGCATTGCCGAAAATTTGGTCTTTCTTGAAAACATTCTTAACAAAAACATGAGCTTTCTACTGAACAGTAGAATTTTCAACTGAATAATTAAATTTTCAACCAGAACTGTGAACTATAAACAAAGAACATTAATTTTCTACTATAGAAGATGAATTCTGAACAAAATACATAAGTTTTTAATGAAATAGTCGCATTTTCAACCATGAAGAATAATTTTCTATTAAAAAGACGAATAAAAACAAACCCTATATATAATTCTTCAATCAAATAGTTTGTACAATGTATGTGATGTTAGTCCAAATTTTATTATATTAATTTTTAGTTGAATTTTTATACTAAAAAAAGATCAATTTTATCCAAAAATGTTTTAAAAAACTTCGCTTTCAAGTGGATAACAAGAAAAAGAGGACAATAGGGAAAAGACTGTGAAGCCTGCGATAAATATATAGGAATTTTGATCATTCATAGACTACAGAATAGCATTTTAAACAAACGTTAAAGTATATATTTACTACTTTTGAAGTATTAGATTACAAAACTAGGAATTTCGCTTAAGAAATGAAGCTAATTTTCCATTTCACACTTTTTGATTTTAGACTATACACTTTTAAATTACACATAAGTTTAATGCTTGAGAAATGTTACGACACTATGTTGACACTATTTTTTCAAATTTGTGACACTATTCGTACTATTTTTGATCTCTAAACTGAGTCCGAGGTCTGAAAGTAGTGAACATTTTCTTAGTTTTTCATGCTTTTTTTAAGGGAATCCGCAGATTCAGAAGAACATTGTACTTGCGCCCCCCCCCCTTATGTCCACGTGGTATATGGATGGTCCTTGTCTGCGCCGAATTTTGATGTAAAGCAAGTAAATTTTAGAGTGAATTCTCAATTTAAAAAAGAAAAAAAAAAGAAAAAGAAATCAGAATTGACTGAGAAAATGGAACTAAAGTAAGTTCGCTTAAATTTTTTTGATCTTTTCATGCAATTAAACTCGATTCTGATGAATAAGGGTAAGTTGGCGCTAATTTCCAAAAGTTATTGTTTAAGAAGTGTACATTTAAAACAGTGAATTACTAGACTAATTTTCTTCGCCTTCACCATTGCAATATTTAATGATTCTTAACAATGCAAATTATAAAGGATAAAGTACTATTATAAAAAACAAATTAGTTTTCATAATTTGTTACGGATTTCTACAAGTATAAAATTTCTTATTTCATAACAATCTACATCGCTTTAAACAAAGATTTAAAACAATATTGACATTAAATACACTTTTATAAGGGAATTGGGGGAATTGTGATCTTATGTCGTAACCTAGAAATTATATCGTAACCTAAAAAAGGTAGAGAGCGTTTCGTGTTAGTGACCAAAATCAAGCTTTTCTCATAATATTGAATTAGAGTGTACTTACATTTTTATATAAATTCAAAGTGAATAACACTATTGTGTGACATACAAATTTATAATTTGTCAGCAAGACAGCAGTATTTCCCTATCTAGATCACTCCCGCAAACAACACAACTCCGCAAGTCCACAACCGGGTGCTTCCAACGATGGCCCGATGCACTACTGCGCTTGCGTCAACTAGAGCTTCGTCATTGGTAAAGAAGAGATATTTATGAGAATAGCTAATTATTCTCTTCTCTCTTCCAATGAGATGCTCCTCTTCCCTCATGTGGAATTTTCTGGGTCTTTGTTGGGAGGACTGCCGCAACCCTGCGCAAGCCGGTCTGGATCCGGTAATCCCCGGCCGGCCGGTCGAACACGAGATCGAATTTTCGCGAGGTTTTTACATTGACCCGGATTGCGCGCATATACGTTCCAGAAGCTTTGTTGAGAACAAAGGAAAATGTCTATTTCGCACGCGTATATTAATTTCACGAACGGTTTGCTGACAATTGTTCCAATTTCAGAAATTCTACATTTTGACCCGAAACATGAAAGTGATTTTGTCAGGAACAGAAAATACAAAGCGTGGTTCAAGAGTGAAAATCACAAGGATAACCTTTTACTGAACGCTTATATTATACTATTAGGAAGTAAGTAAAAATTTAGTCTCAAAAGTAACCTCAAATTAATGTTCATATGGAATTAAATGTTTGTGATGTAAGAAAAAATTTAATCACCTAAATTTTTGAATCGATATCATTGAATTATTGAAAAGAAAAGTGTACATAGCTGAAAATTCTATTTACTGTTTGGTATAAACAGAAATTTTCTTTTCTTTCAAAGTTTGATTGCCCCACTTCCAACTAAAATCATTTGTAGTGTAATATTTTTCAATTTACAATTAGAAAAATTAAATCTAGACTTGAGTTTGAAGGCTTTGCTATTAATGTTTCAATACAGACAAATATTTTTTATAAACGTGAAAGTAGAAAAGAATCTAAATTTGGAAAACTGGTAATCGAATTCATATGAAATTGGGCTGAGACTTGAAGTCTCAGAATATCTCGGGGACGAAGTATGTTGTTTGTTCAAGAGGAAATTGGTCGATATGTATTTTTCCGAGTTCCAAAAAAAAAGTTATGTACGAAGTTTTGCGTATTTGAATATTGTGCTTTGTTTCTAAAAAAAGTGAAACAATTTTTTTCAAACCTTTATAACTTTTGAGCTAATTGAAATATTTCTTTTTTTCTTAATGATTCTAATAGCACTAACAATCGTTTCAAATCCACTGGAAAATTTTGAAAAGTTCAAAATTAACAGTGGTTTTTCTGAAAATATTAAAGTCAGTTCCTGAAAGAAATCCTACTGATATTTTTTGCCTATTTTTTGTTCAAATTTGTACTTTTATAAGGAAGACATCTTGCAAGTCTTATGCTGGCTCAATAACTTTTCTGGCCAGGACAATTTTCTTTTCATAAAATCGAATTTTCTAACTTTTCTCACAAACAATGATAAATATGAAAAAATGTCAAGATAAAAGTTCTCACGGCAGAAAAAGTTCCATGAAAAATACACATTGTTCTTTTGCGATATCTTGCACCTTTGACGATAAAAATGAAAAAATTACATTTCTAGGACAAAAAATTCTCCCGGCCTCAAAAATGTTTTAGCCCGCAAAAAGATGATAGGATGCCTTTTTTCTATTAGCAGAAACTTTCAGAAAATATTGGCAAGAGTAAAAAAGGTGGTGTTTTCCAAAAAATATTTTTTCCATGTTTTAAAAATTTTAGGAAAGAATGAAGAAGATTTTCTGGAAAATTCCACGTTTTTTATTTTTACTCGTATTATATTTTACAATTTCTGCTTAAATAAGGAAGATGTCGTATCAACCCAATGCAGGCTAAACCATTTTTGAGCCAGGGAGAAATTTTTTCATAGCAACATAATCTTTGAATTTTTCTCGTTAACAATTCAAGGTATCGCCAAAACGCAAAGGGTATTTTTTATATAACTTTTTTAGCCGTGCAAACTTGTATGTTAAAATTTTTCTGTATCTGTCACTGCTGCAATAAAAGTTAGAAAATACGATTTTTTGAGAAAAAATTATCCTGACCACAAAAGTTATTTAGCCCGCATGAAACCCACAAGATATCTTCTTTATGAAAGTCTACAAATTCAAACAAGAATTGGGAAAAATATAAGTGTAAGTTTTTTGAAAAAATCCAATTTGAATATTTTCAGAATAATCGCCGCCATTTTGTTAACTTTGAAATTCCATCAAACTTACCGGCAGATTATCAAGATTTATAGAAGAAAATTGGAATTTTTGAAAAAAAAAGACAGGAAATCAAAATACGCCTAACTTTGTAGAATATTTTTTTGTGTTTGAAATTCAGAAAAATAAGTATCTCCTAATTTCCTCTAAAAAAGAACATACTTCATCCCCAAGAGATTCTGCGATTTCAAGTGTAGAACCTGCCTGATTTGAAATTCTGCTAAAATTTTTTTCTTGCTTCACAGTGACAAGTTTTTCTATACCATTAAAGTTTCGGAAAATTCATTCAATTAGATGTCACCTTTAATTTTGAATGAACAGAGTATCATGTCCAGAAAGTCTTGAAATTATCTTTTATTTCAGCAAGCGAGGATGACGTTCTACGCAAAAGAAACGAAGTTCGTTTGAAACTTCCCAATAAAAGGTTAATGAGTTTTTCATCCGAATCAGGGCCTTTGAGAGAGCAAAGCAGAAATCAATCTAAAACCAAGTCCACTACAAGTCAAAACCGCATCCAACCAAAAGTGGTAAAAGTAATAAAATTAATCAACATAAGTATACTACTAAATATTGATAGTTACAATTTGTCTCATGATTTTGTTGACTTTGGTTGTTTAAAGCATCTTTTTTGAGACATGTACTTCTGTAGATTCAATTAAAATATAATATCTTCTCTTACCTTAAATTTCAAATGTAAATTGAGTATTTATTGTTTGATATAGCTTTCGTTTTTAAACGTGTTTTTAAAATTAGTTATAAAACAAATACTCTCAATGGGTCACTTTGCATCCCTAAAACGCTATATTTTCTTATCCCCAATCTCAATAATTTTCTATCTTTTTCTCTATCCTTCGTGACCAAGGACTCTTATCTTTTTATATCCCTTAGTCTATCTATCTATTACGAATTTCAGTCTTTTTCATTCTCCTTCTGTATCCTTCATGGCCGAGGACTTTTATCTTTTTCTATCGTTTAGCCTATCTATCCATTACGAATTTTGGTCTTTTTCAATCTCCTTCTGTATCCTTCATGACCGAGGACTCTTTATCTTTTTCTATCCCTTAGTCCATATATCTATCACGAATTTCGATCTTTTTCAATCTCTTTCTGTAACCTTCGTGACCGAGGACTCTTATCTTTTTCTATACTTCAATCTATCTCTTTGATATAAATCTGAAGCTTTGTCTAAATTCTCTTCTACTTTGTTTAATATCCTCTCCTCTATCGCCTCGTATCCTACATCTGTCAACTTCTGCCTTTTTCTATCTCTTTTTCAGTCTAAATTCACGTCTATCTTTTCCAATACCCTCTTCTCTATCTCATCCTATCCTTTATCTATCCACGTCAATATTTTTCTATCTCTGAATTAATCTAAATTTCCATCTATCTTTTTCAATCTCCTTTTCCCTATCTCATTGTATCATACATCTGTCAACGTCTATCTATTTCTATCTGTTTTTCAAGCTGAATTCACGTCCATCAATCTCTATACCCTCTTCTCTATCTCATCCTATCCTTTATCTATCCACGTCAACATTTTTCTGTCTCCAAATTAATCTAAATTTCCATCTTTCTTTTTCAATCTTCTCTTCCCTATCTCATTGTATCATACATCTATTAACGAATATCGTTTTCTATTTTTCAGTCTCAATTCACGTCTATCTTTTTCCATGCCCCCTTCTTTATCTCATCCTGTTCTTTATCTATCCACGTCAATATTTTTCTATCTCTCGGATATCCTGTTGAAAGTAGCAAAATAGAGATCCTATCTTTTTGTATAATTTTGAATCTTTACGATAGGAATAGAGAAAATGTATCCGATTATATCTCTTTGTCAAACTAAATTTACATCTATCTTTTTCAATACCCTCTTCTCTATCTCATTCTATCCTTTATCTGTCCACGTCAATCTTTTTCCATCTATCAGTCAATCTAAATTTCCGTCAATCTTTTTCAACCTCCTTTTATTCTACTTTATCTATACTCGTCAATATTTTTCTATTTCTCTGTCAATATAAATTTCCGTCTATTTTTTCTAATCTCCTCCTCTTTATCTCATTGTATCATATATCTATCAACGTCTGTAATTTTCTACCTATTTTTCAATATAAATTCACATCTATGTTTATCCATCCTCTATTCTCTGTCTCATCCTACCCTGTATCTATTTAAGTAAAAGTTTTTCTATCTCTGTTAATTCAAATTCCTGCCTATCGTTTTTTAATCTCCTCTCCTCTGTATCATCCTTTATTACATCTGGCAACGTCTATCGTTTTCTTTATCTGAATTTACGTCTATCATTTTCAATCCTCTCTTCTATATCTCACCCTATCCTTTATCTATCCCCGTCAACCTAAAGATTTTGCCTTGCTGGAAGTGGAAAGATTGAAAAAGATAGAAATTAAAGATAGGAAAAGATAGAATTATTCTATGTCTCCTTTTATCATTCAATTGGTCAGTTTGCATCCCTAAAACACTATCTTTACCTATCCCCAACCTTAATAATTTTCTGCCTCTTTCTCCACCTTTCGTAATCGAGGACTCTTATCTTTTTCTATCCCTTAGTCTATCTATCTATTACGAATTTCAATGTTTTTTCATCTCTTTATTTATCTTTCGTAACCAAATACCCCTATCTTTTTCTTTACTTCATTCTATCCCCTTGATATAAATTTTATTCTTTGTCTATCTCTTTTTCTATCTTCTGAAATTGGGTACTCTTATCATTTTCTATCCTTTAAATTAGGAAATCGATCGAAAAGTTAGAGAATTTATTCTGAAAATTAATTTGACGTTGAACATGCACCAAAAAATCTCCATGACGTAAATTCAGATTGAAAAAGATAGACGTTGATAAATGTAGTCTAGGATGAAATAGAGAAGAGGAGACTGAAAAGGATAGACGGGAATCCAGGTAAACAGAGGTAGAAAAAAATTGACACGAATAGATGCATGATAGGATGAGATAGAGAATGGGGATGGAAAAATATAGACGTGAATTTATACTGAAAAGTAGATAGAAAAAGATAGACGTTGATAGATGTAGGATACAAGGCGATAGAGGAGAGGATATTAAACAAGATAGAAGGAAATTTAGATTGACACAGAGATAGAAAAATATTAACGAGAATAGATAAGGGATAAGAAGAGATCGAGAAAAGGATACTGAAAAAGATAACGGGAGATAGAGATCGATAAATATTGACGTTGATAGAATCAGGATAGAATGAGATAGAGAAAAGGAGATTGGAAAAGAAGGACGTGAATTTAGATTGACAAAAAGATAGAAAAAGATAGACGTAGATAGATGAAGGATAAGAAGAGATAGAGAAGAGGAGATTGAAAAAGATAACGAGAATTAAGATTGATAGAGAGATAGGAAAATATTGACGTTGATAGAATGAAGATAGTATGAGATAGAGGAAAGGAGATTGGAAAAGAAAGACGTGGATTTAGATTGAAAAGACAGTAGAAAAAGATTGACGTGTATAGATAAAGAATAGGATGCGATAGAAAAGGAGGATTGAAAAAGATAGACGCGAATTTAGATTGACAAAGAGATAGAATGGGATACATTTTCTCTATCTTTTTAATTTCAGCAAGGTGGAAGCTTCTTTATAATCTTTCTCTCTGTTCCCACTCTGAGAACGTCGCTCTTGTTAACAACAATTGTTATCAACAAAATCCTAGATTTACCGAATCTGATCTTTTTATTCGCGTTGTTCAAATTAGGCACACATACAAACTTTTATCTCTCTTAAATTTGATCATAATTCAAACAATTTGTTAATTACGGCCTTATGAACAATTAACTGCAAAATGATCTTTGGTCTGTCCCAGCTGCAATTTTACAGTTAGGATTTTCAATTTTTTTGAGTTACTTCTCTGGTAGTTTCCTCATAATCATTTTCTCTGTTGCCACTCTGAAAACATGGTTCTTTTGGTAATAACGATTGTTATCAAAAAAATCCTAGATTTACAGAATTGTTTCATTTTATTCGCGTTGATTCGGTATATTTAGTATCGCAAAAATTGTTGACTTTTGTATATCTTTACACTTTTTCAGAGAGCCAGAAAAAAGCTCGACAATCATAAAGGAGAAGCAGAACGAGAACAAAACCAAAAAATTTTGAAGAAGTACATGCAAAGATATGAATCTGATAACACTACTCTGGTTGGCTCAGATGATGACAGCTTTCCAAATATATCGAAAAGGAGAAATGGTAAGCATAGTACTAATTTATGACACTAAATAAATTCAGGATATTTTCAATAACAATCACTATCGAGCCTCTCTTGTGACTCCTTATAATATTTTGTTATATTTAACTTGTGTTAAGACTCTTTTAATATTTAATAAATTATTATTTTGTAGCTGATGTTGAAGAAAATGAAAATAATTCATCGGAATTTGAGAATGATGGAAGAGATTTAAACAATCCTTCCAGAAGAATGTCCGAACCAATCGTGAATAGCCAAGTAACACAGCGACTAACATCTCGAAGACCATCGGCACTCGAAGATGACAACTTTTCAAATATATCGAAAAGGAGAAATGGTAAGCGTAGTGCTAATTGATGACACTAAATAAATTCAGGATATTTTCAATAACAGTCACTTTCGAGACACTCTTGTGACTCCTTATTATATTTTGTTATATTTAACTTGTCTTAAAACTCTTTTAATATTTAATAAATTATTATTTTGTAGCTGATCGTGAAGAAAATGAAAATAATTCATCGGAATTTGAGAACGATGGAAGAGATTTAAGCCATCCTTCCAGAAGAATGTCCCAACCAATCGTGACTAGCCCAGTAACACAGCGACTAACATATCGAAGACAATCGGCACCGGAAAGGGGTGCACAATCAAAAAACCTACCGTTGAGATGCATAGGGCCCCCACTGTCTGGACAAAGGGATTCTACGCCCGGTACAAGTGCACGATACATACAAAGAAGTTCCGATATAAATCAAGACTGGGTATGTACATTTTCTTATTTATAGATATATTTTTTATAAAATTGAACCGTCCCATTGATATTATAATAATGCGTCATTTACCAATACATTGTTTTCACGACAGATCTATTTAGATGAAAATACGCCTTTACACGCTGATATATGGGAGACAATGAAAACTTACTCGGACTCAAGATTTGTGAGGGAAGTGGCTCAAAAGCTATGGGGGACAGAGGGCCTTCAACAAAGATGTTTGGATGCAAAGAGAGCAAATAAGGGAAAAGAAAATAGCCCAGATGAACAGAGGATACCTCTCACTCCCGAAAAATATGAAAGAGTAAAAGGTGAGAGTACTGGCAATATTCGTAATTTTACATTAGGTTAAAAACCTATGACCTACGAGTAGTTTATTTGAAAGTCATCCAATTGGATTAATTGTTTTCGGATCAGAATAACATTAAAAAAATTATATTATTAACCCACATATGTAATTAATATATGTATGAAATCTATAGTAATCTATAGCAGGCCTGTCCGATAGGGGAAAACTGCTCATTTGCCAGATGGGAATTTAACAGCACCACCGACCTCTACTCATTCTACTTCACACGAGCGACCCCCCTCCCCCCAATCCTCTGGACCTATGAAGTGGGAAGTGGTGGTGGAACTCGAGCATGTGTCAATTGAGCAGTTTTCCCCTATCTGGGCAGCCCTGATCTATGGTATAAAAATTCTATTCAATATCAGAATTCATTCTTTCCCACATTCTCCTCTTTTGCTCTTTGTAAAGAATTCCTCTTTTTTTCTTCTACTTGCGATAAACTTTCAACGTTTTCTTGTTTGTTTAATTTTTTTTGCTTAATTGCGAACTGAAATAATAGAATCCAATAAAAAAATCCAAACAATTTTTGTTTGAAAGCTAATCCTTTTTAGTTGAAAAGTCCACTATTATATTGAAACTATTTTCACTTTTTTTGTAGATTGTCTTTATATCAAACTTACGGAAGCTGGTGTAACCGGAAGGCAGCGAAATAATAGAATGCGAAAAGTTTGGTGTTATTTAAGGTCCAAAATATATGATGTGCGCCGAAGACTATAAAAAGCATTACATTGTTTTAACTTTATGAGAATTCTTTAGGTAGATGGTACTTTACGTCAACGAGGTACGTGTAGATATTCAGAGAGAATTATGTTAACACGTGATTTATGTTTTACTGCAAATAAAACAGTACAAGATTCATCTGTTGAATTTTGAGAACTACGAAGACTTGTAAAATTCTAGCTGGTTTTGAAACATTCGCGAACGGCTAACGTCGAAACCAAAAAAACTTGTTACATTTTGTCTCACCTATCTAGTGAGATAGTGCTCGTCTGCTTGACGTGGTTATGAAAAAAAATTAGAAGCCAGATAATTGGAATTGGAAACGTCAAGTTCGAGCCTGCGGTGCAGAGCCTGTACGACGAATTCTGACATCAGTTATATCTTAGTTATATATAATAAGCGTTAAATAGAAAGGCAATTTTCATCGAAGTACATGTTTACGTATCTCTTGTTATTTTTACATTTTTTTCATTGAAGTAACGTAAAAAATGTTAAACTTAGAAAATGAAAGTGGAGAGTGACTAAGTTTTCAGCTTAGATATTTTGTGATCTAATTACTTCAATGGTCGATACTTGAATATTCTATAATTAAAAAATGTATTTAATTTTTAATGATCGATATAAGATGTTCGTTTTCTCGCTGATTATAAAAAAATAATTCGTCGAAGCATATGCGCCCAAGACTCCTGTTGTCAGAGGATTAGAAATTCCTTTGTGCGTAATGTGTACTATAATGTTCATTTTTTAAGAACCAGGCGTTTTTTAATATTAAGAATGTTGTATGTAAACAGTTAAGTTCAAAAAATTACCTAACTTTTAACTTCATTTATAAAATTGACAAAAAAGGCCGATTCATTATTCCAACAAATTGTAAAAGAAAAACCCAAGCAACTCGGTAAACACCATTTAAATATGGCCCTCAAATTTGGCTATTTCAATTACTACTTGGGGTGCCAACTTTAAATGGTCTTTAACGTGTTATCATTCTAATGTCTTCAATAATTATATTCCTCATGTTTTAATCATCTTTTTTTTTTAAGAATCCGTAAAATTTTTTTTCTTATCTTTGTAATCAAACAATTTTCTAAGTAATATTTAATAAAAGCGTCACGGATAGAATTGTAAAGAACATTTCAAGATATAGAATGAACTATTGTAAAATAAAACTGAATGAAAATTACGAGTTTTTATAAAGCTGAAGAAAAAAAACTAATATGAAAATAACTAAATTTAGATAAATAAATATGACCTCAACAGTTTTTTTGAAATTATGTACGCTTGGGTAATTTTGAAGTCAAAGGTACACCTCGAAAATAATTGAATGGTCGCTCATTAAAAATTGTGTTTCATTTTTAATGCCCATATGAAGAGGCTCGTTTTCTGAATGAGACTTCGTCTGATGCTCCTATTCCTTTCGGCATAATATGCGTTATAATGTTTATTTTCTAAGAATTGGGCGATTTGAAACAATTAATATTTTAGGTAAACCACCTACTTCACAATTACTTAATCTTTAACTTCATTCATAAAATTGACAAAATAGGCTGATTGATTATTGCAACATATTTTGGAAGAAAAACCTAAGCGTAAATAATAAAAGAAATTAGTTGAGGTGTTAATTGTAATTGTCATTTAATTTTAACTTTTAAAATACACATTCTATTCCTTGAAAGGTTCTTTACAATTCTATTCTTCACGTTCTAAAAAATATTAATTCCTGTAGAAAAAATACGTATTGTTCCTTTTAGTTACTTATCTTTGGAATTAAACAATTTCCTAAATAATATTGAATAAGAGCGTCACAGATAGAATTTTAAAAAAATTTTCAGAAATAGAATTAACTTTTATGAAATAAAAGTGAATGCAAATTACAAGTTAAACGTAAGAAACCTTATGTGCACATGAATACATTTAATTAAACAATTATGACGTCGACTCTTTTTTTTATTTTTCACGCTGGGGATTTCTTCTATTTGCTGGAATAATCAAACGACCTTTTTTGTTAATCTTATAGATAAAGTTAAAGAGTCAATAGATTTGAACTCTACGGTACACCTAGAAAATCGTAAAATAGTAAGTAAATGTCGATTTAGATATTTTGCAATCGTAATACGGACTATGGGTTTTGTTTTTCTAATTTAAAACATTTATAATGCGTTTCTTTCGTTTTATGTTCTACCTGATAGATACTTAAAATATTGTAACTCCAACGACTTAAAATAAATAATTTTACTAAATATATAATCTTGTTTCATTGCAAGCGATAACCAGGGTCTGGAAAATGATATTCTAATCAATTCTAATTCTAATTATCTTTTATTATTGATTCTAATAATTATATTATTATAGAAATAGTTTTCGTGATGCCGTAAACCGCATCGGAAACGACGTCGTAAACTACGTATGAAACGACGTCGCAAACAACGTATGGAACGACGTCGGAAACCACGTATGAACCGACGTCGGAAACCACGTATGAAACGACGTCGGAAACCACGTATGAAACGACGTCGGAACCTACGTCGCTTACTATCCCAATTTCCGACGTCGTTCCATACGTAGTATACGACGTCGTTTCCTACGTAGTTTACGAAGTCGGTTCATATGTAGTTTACGACGTCGTTTTCTTCGTAGTTTACGACGTCGTTTTCTTCGTAGTTTACGACGTCGTTTTCTACGTAGTTTCCGACGTCAGAATTTTCAATAGGGCTGAGCCTATCTCTGAGTTTCAAACATCTTGCTGGATAAAGCACAGGAAATTTAAAAGAATTTCAGGTGAGTTTTTAAAACTTCAAGGTGAATAACACGAAAAGCTTTTAAGAATCCATTAAATTTAATAAAATTTAGTGTAATTTAAAAAAATTTATAAGAATTCGTAATAAATTAATAAAAAGTCAGGACGAATTCAAATTAATTGAAACAAATATTTAAAAATTACTTCAAATCTTTACAATCCAACGAAAGCAATATATTGAAATGTTTTAAACCATAATAATTCATAAAGAAATTCATAGATATAATCTAAGGTTACAAGACTTCAGGATCAATAAAATATAAACTTTTTGAAAAGCCAATGAATACATTTAAAACAACAGAAATTAACTAAACATATTATTAAGACTTTAAAAGAAATTATAAGAAGTTAAGATAAATTACAAAAAATTATTTAAAATCTCTTAAAATCTTTAGAAAAGTGAACACTTTTATAACATAACCTCAATTCTCTAACATTACAATAACAGAAAATTAATGGTTTTTCGATAAATCCTAAATAAACCCAAATAAGATCAGAAATATTCATACTTACATCATACATGTATTTATTATTCTTCAAAGGAGAACAGTGCGTCTCATTATAAACAAGCGCTGTTAAAAAGAGAACATAGCGCGTCTCATTAACTGCGCCACATATTAGTTGTTTCAAGTATTCATGTAATATAAGATGTAGATCGTGGGTCTGCTCTCCTTCTAAAAATATTTAAATTCACTCCAATTTCACTGAAATAAAAGTACAAAAAGTGGAAAATTTTAAACATAACCTCAATGATGTAATATTACAATAAAAAAAAATGAGTAATTGTTAGAAAAATCGTACATAAACATAAATCATACTTACAATATATA
>JAWWLR010000165.1:5062396-5074181 GCA_035041075.1 Acraspis erinacei | reverse complement strand
GGGTGTGACTTTATATTATTTCTGTGACCTGTAACGGGGATGCCTTCCAGCCCCCACGGGAAGTTGGAAAAGGGACAGGGGTGTGACTTTACATTGTTTCTGTAACCAGTCATCGGGTGCCTTCCCGCCCCCACGGGACTTTGGAAAAGAGGCAGGGGTGTTACCTTACATTATTTCTGTGACCTATCGGATGAGCCCAAAGTTCTATAACTTTCATTTCAGAATTTTTTTTATTTTGCGTATTAGCTGAGATAATCGCAGGAAACCACGATTTTTATGATTTTTTCATGGTTTCACTATGAAAATCGACTAGTCGCAAATTTTCACTATCATTTTCGTAATCAGCGCATCAAAATATATAATTATACGGAGCCTCAAAAGAATCAGCGTTTTACGCTATTCGGAACTCCATCCAAAATTAAATATCCTTTTTTTTAAATCAATTAAATTTTTATATTAAAAAAAGTTTACTTCAGGCTTATTTTTATATAATGCGGGATGTAGTTTGAGAACCAATTTTATCTTTTACTTTATCTTGGCTAGCATCCACCAAAGTAGATATATTCACGCGATCAGGTCAAGAAATTCCGGGAAGCGTCAGTTATTTGTTGGGAACAAGAATGGCTCTCCTTTAATTTTCTCGATGGTTTCCAAGGGTCTATTGTATAACCATTATACTAGGAATACCATTTAGTTCCGCTTTCGGACATGCTTCTAAATGGCCTTGACTTAAAGCGTACACAGCAGTCGATCACACGGAACATCAACAATAAACCGACTATGTGCCCCCCGAGCTCCAAAATCGCTGCGGCAACAACTCTTGGAAGGACATAAACAGAAAAGACTTAAATCGGATTACCAACGAAATTAAACAGTTAAATTCAACATAGAATTTTTTCCTCTTCTGTTCTAATAAACAGAATTATTGGACAGTTTGAGAGAAAATTATTTTAATCAGAACTCTACAGATTTTTATACCTTTCTTAATACTCTTTTTTCTTACTTTAAGTACTCTTACGTGTACGTATGCATGAATAGGAGAAGAGAAAGGATAAATAACTGTAAGAAGGTGGACCTAGGAAAGTTGTAGGTTTCGATGTTATTAAGGCTGAAAGCGGCTGTATGTGTTGGCCGGTGAATAAAAGTTAGCGGTCGGGGACAAAAAAGTGAAGCTTTTCATAAGAAACTCAAGTGATAGGAAACCAAATTGAGACAGAAGAGGAAAAAGCTTCTGGATTTAATTTTTTGTTAAGAGAGACGAAATGGCTAATATTTAATGCCAATAGCATGGAGATCGACAAGGGAAAATGGCTTACACCTGTACGGCTGACCACGTAATTGATTAAATTCTGTCAGAACAAAAAATAACGAAGCTGATAGTTAGGATGTGAAATACAAGAGGGGAAGATAAGTTAAGAGAATTTAGAGAAATAATAGAAAACTAGAAGGTCGGGAGTAAGGAAGTAGAAGGAGTAAGCAGTCTGCCACAGAAACCTATAGGAATGATTTATAAGGTAAGGAAGGAAGGAAGATTAAAATTATATGGAGAGGAGAGTAGCAGAGGTTGATAGGACGATCAGTGTAAGAAAACTAACGATATGATGAAGAGGGGGACCAGAAAATGGAGGAAAGGAAAATGAAGGAATGCGGAAATGAAGGAAGGGAGTGTAACTGAGAAACAGGGAAAGGGAGTAACGGGCATAAATGAATAAATGGCGATGGAGGAGTTAAGTTAAATGAAGGAGAGGTTGCAAGGGGCGAGAGCAACAGAGATAAGATTAGTTGGGAGCAGATAAATCAGGTACTTGAAAAACCAGAAGGAGACAAGGAAACAGCTGAGGATGGCTTGGAGAATGAAGCAGGAATAGAATATGCAGGAATAGATCGTATAGCGATCTGGAAGATTTAGAGCAAGGCTTTCAGAGGCGAATGGTGGTAAGAGGAATTGCACACTATGTTAGTAATGTACTCAATTAAGAAAAGAGAGGACGAAAGATTCGAGAAATATAGAGGTACACTCAAGTCAGTGGGATGTAAAATTGACGCTGAAGTGTTGAGGAAGAGATTCGAAAGACAGGTAAAAGAGAAGGGCAGGATACTATAAAACTAGACGCGTTTTAAGAAAAGTATGAGGATAAGGGATAAGACATACATACTCAAACGTCTAGTCGGTAGGAACATGAAACGCCATGAAAGAGAGAGGATTCAGACAAAGGTGTTTCTGGGCGGAAAGGCGACTTAGGAAGGGATGTAGGCTAAACCCACTGGGACTGTGACGATGAAGCAGGGTCGAATCTAATGATGAGAGTGTTTAAAGAGTGAATGAGAGCAAAATATTTAACATTGAATTTGTGTAACACTAAGAAGATTTGTTTTAGAAATAGAAAGCGTAGAGTAGATTTGGTAATGTAAGGTAAATATCGAATCTTAGTGTAGCTGGTAAAGGAATTTTCCTACCTAGGATCATGGTTCAAACCGATACGAGAAAACGAGCTACAACTACTTTGCTGCTTCCTGCTCCTAGCTTACTATTTTCTTATTGTAAAAATAAATATTATAATATCAAATCTAAGAACCAAAAGTTGCTCATCATGCTCATCATGCTCATAGGATGAGAGGATAGCCATATTTTAAAATCTTTTTATCTCTGCAGCGTATATTTCCGAAAAAATTTTGAATTTGTTTGGTTTTATCATAGTAGCATCTCTAAGTTCTATGTTGTTATGAGCTACTGGGATTTGTTTTCAAAAATCTGATTGACTGAAAGGGTTTCCTTTTTCCAATTACCCTGATATATAGTTTAGTTTTACAGGATTTCATTCATTCATTTTATTTCATTTTAATTATGAAGATTATCATTATCTAAAAGGCATTATTTCTTTTATTATTCTTTCCGAGATATACTTCGAAACTACAGAAAAGACATGCATACAGAAATTATTTACTCATCCAATAAAGTCACACTGACGTCAGACTTTCTGTAATCTGAATCCTATATTCAGTAACAGAATTATCTGAATTTACCAGTATAGTTTTTACGTATTTTTAAAATAATTTTGAAATGTTTAAATAATGTTTGTTATCTTGAACAATTTTATTTCCATAGAATATACCGAATTAAGGGTATTTTATGAAGGCCTAAATTTTACATTTTCAAAGTTGCTATTTATTGTTTAAACAATTTATTATCCTATCATATCCAGAATGGTATTTTCTTATTTCCGTTGTCTGATCAATAATTCTAAAGACCTATTGCTGTACAGAATCAGATGTTCAACTCATATTTAAAACCGAAGAAGCCCATTCCGTAGATGCTGGTGTTGATACGCACTGTGCCTCTACCGAAGAAAGCCAACCCAAGAAATTAAAGCTTAATAAAAGTTTTGTCTGAACAATAGGAAATTGGTCCTGTGTCAAGAGAGATTATCGAAGAACATGGTGTGTAAAAAGTTTGACAGAATGCTGACAGAACCTGCTAATCGATAGGAACATCTAGAAAGACACTGTCTTCTAATAATTTCAATCTGTTGATGACTTAGGTTTATTATTACCGAAAAGCTTAAGATACAGCCTCCCAATAAAATTTTCATTTACCTGTTGTAATTCTTAATGGTTTATCAACGTCTTTAGAGAAATATAGGCCCATTTTCGAAACCATAAATACTATCTCATCTGCAAAAAAATCATGTGGAAACTCAAATAAAAAAACATCTCAAATTTGTTGATGTAAGAAGATTAACACCAAAGCACACTTAAAGACGTGAGAGGCAAGCGGACTCAGGAAGGAGCAACTCGAAATAATTTTATTCTCGCTTTTTTAGTTGGAGAGTGATTTTGATATCTTCTAAATTAAATGTACAAAAAGGTTTTTGATAAAGTACAAAAGTAGTTAATGCTAAATAATAAACGATTATTGAGAATTGTTCTACTCGTCTGTTAATTTTTCAGAGGCGTTTTAGCACGTCCGCTTGCCTCTCACATTTTGAGGTGGTTTATGGTGTTAATGTCCTTGAATCTAACACTTTGGAGTGTCTTTTGGTGTAAGTCCCCTTGCCTCTTACAGTGGTACTTTAAAATGGATTTTTTAAAATTAAATTCAACGTTGAATTTGCTCTTCTCGTCGGGGTCTCTCTCTTCGGGAAAATGTCATTCTTCTGAAACTTAACCCATACTTTGCATTAGATTTGCGTTTTTTGATGTTTTTCAACAGAAAAATCAAGCTTTTTCTAGCTTACTTGAAGAAAGATGAAAAATGCCGCATTTGGAGGGAAATTAAAGATGTTCTTTTTGTTTAAATTCTATAGAATAGGAAACCACATCGTATTGGTATTATACCCATTGTCTCTGTTGATGTTATTCAGGTCTTTTAAGATTGTGATTGCCTCTCTATGTTTTCTTGGAAATATATTGTATTTTTTTGGGATGACAGTCGCTTTTTCAAATAAAATTCTGTGACCTGTTTCGATATGATCCTCCGCTAGTACTGATTGCGTAAAACGCTTTAGCCGGACTTTGCTTTCATTTTCCCTTGTACGTTGGCTCACCGCTCTCCCGATTTCTCAAACACAAACCTTGCCACAAGTGCAAGGGATTTTATACTACCGGAACACTGATAGATGCCTTTTTATCTTTAGGGGTTTTTGAGAAGTTCTCCTATTTTCGCAAGTGGTTTAAAATTGGTTTAGGCGTTCTGTTTGTTGAAATTTCTTTCAAATTTTTCTGTGCTACTTGAGATGTATGGTAGAATGGGGATCGATTTTCTCTCTATTTCTTTAGTAGGTTGTGTCGACTTGTTGTTTCGAGTTTACTTTTTTATGACTTTATCAATTTGTTTGTTTGTGTACTCGTTATTTCTTATGATTTGTTTAACGTTTTGCAATTCCTTCTGTAAGTTATCTTTATCTGTCATGGAAACAGCTGTGTATATGTTACTGGCAAAGTATATAATCTGGCATTATATATAATCCCTAGACATTATATATAATGCCCCGAGGAGACCAGGGACAGTGTATAATAAATATTCTCCTTTATTTGAGTGCAATCTTTTTTTAACTTTCCTTGCTTTGATCATAGTGAGAAGCATTTAAAATAAACTTGAATCAAACATTTTAAAAACTTTTGTATTTTTCAAAATCAAATGCTAAACTCCAATTTTTGAAGAAAAAATCCACTTTTGATTCGAATGGAAGCTTATAATGTGTGCCCTAAGGGTTTACATTTTTCTTGCACCTTCTTCCTTATTCCCTTACAAACACCCCACGCACTTACTTGGTGGTGGGAGGGGGACCTAGAGTTTAAGGTGGTTTCCGAACCACCAAGAGCAACAGGCTTAAGTACTTAGAAAACCTTTTTCTCTAGAGGTACCGGTTCCACGACTCTCCGGAGATGAACAACTCCCTTGCTAGGCTAGAGTTCACAGCATGGACCACCGAGGCTTTTCCAGAGTGCGTAGCGGGAATCGAAACCGCAAGCCGACAGAGGGGGTCCTCATGGGACACTTTTGATTTTCTTTAAATTTTTTTTGAAATTCAATTCAGTATTATTTTTGATAATATCGTCTTTGAATAATACTAGAAAATTGCGGTTTTTCTCTTAAATATTCAACATTTTTTCCACTTTTCAAGTAGTTTGGGATAATAATTAATTCATGTTTCAGCTCGATTCCCTTAATATTAATGTCATAAATTGTCCAGGCATTGTTCAAAAGTTTTCTTCAATAGCACCCATTCTGCATTAGCCTTAATCCAAACATTATTCAACATTACTTAGGATAGACTTTTGAGGAACTTTGTTAATTTATTAAAAATATTAAACTTTATGTATTTTCAGAGCAACTGGAAACTATTTCGATAAGTCACAAAAATTCTCAAGTTTCCATTTTTTTACTAATTATTATTTTTTAAACAATTACTGTTAGTTTAAACAATTTATGCTCAAATGTAAAAAGTAAAAAGTCGTCATTTTTCGGGATAAATCATAAAGTTGATGAATTTAAATAATAATAATAATAATATTTCAAACTTAACATATTTGGAAATTAATTATTTGCATTTTTTTTGGTTTAAACAATTTTAACGACTTTTTTCTCAAGTTAATGGCTCAATTAACAAATGCCGTCAAAGTTAAGTGATTGGGTATGAATTATTCTTTAAACATTCCTCAAGAGGCCGTAAAAAAATTTACTTATTTCGACCGCTAAAAATCCCAAGACAGATTTCAACAGTTATATATGTGGACACACTATTCTTGCACTGATTCAAGGCTTTTTTATAAATCTGTAAACCATTAAAAAATGGCATTTATGAAAATTACAAAAAAAATTTCTTGTTAAATAAAAAATGGTTAAAATAATTTTTGAGAAGTTGCTTGTAACGAATGTTTGAAATACCGTATGCTTTAAAGTTGACTGGTCTGTAACTGGAGGTGTTGCTAAGATTTGTTTCTGCGACCTGCCTGATGGCAAGTGGAGACCCGGTCCGTCCCGATCCGAAGAGTCCTACTGTCTGTACTTTGCCTGAAGTGGCCAGATTGATGAGAATAGAAAATGTTTGTAGTTGATTTAGTCCGTATCTTCAGAAGACACAAGATTTAAGCTTGGATTGCCAAATTGTTTATTTGCAAAAGTATAACTTATTATTTTTTAAACCTGATGGCGATCATCGATTTAAAAAATTACAAAAATGTTGAAAGTCTTCTCAATTCGAGACTAAACCATAAATATCTTGTTCTTTTTGTCGAGAAATTGGAATTGAAATTTTTCCTTTGGCGTGGAACATCGCTTAGGCGTTCATCGAATTAAATAAAAAAAATGTTTACTTCAAATTGGAGAGGGGTTCCAAAAGCAATGCAGATTTTGAATGACTTCTGTTTTGCACAGGGATGCAGTTTTCGTATTTGCTGAGGTCTCTATTTTCCCTCAGTATGATACACAAATTCTAATCTAAAATTTTTTACGGTGGGCCGAATGCCGCTTTTGGGGGCTACCTCCGCTTCAACTCGGTTCAAGGGGCCAACCGCGCCACTGTTCATGTTTATTTTCACTCGGCTTAGAAAATATTGAAATGAATATTTCCCCGGAAGCATTGTATTCTGACGCTCCAATAATGCCATAATGTCACCATTTGATGTCGTTCAAATAATCGCTCTTCGATTGGCATATGCCACAGCGGAGATCCTGTTCTGAATTTGGCGGGCGTATCGGTAGGGAAAGTGGATCTGCGAATTTCGAATGCCCAGTGCTGATTTTTGTTGGGAATAAGCCTAATAAATTCAAGTAGTTCGATATTATATCCAAGTATGCAAACAGGAGGACGAAGTCTGGTAGCAGGAGGTCTGGACCTCAAACGAAGATGAGACTCTTCAGGATAAGCAGAATTGTCAGGAAAATGTTGTCTTCCAGGATGAAAATTCCTGCCTGGAACTTCAGGAGTAGCGGGACGAGGAACGCTGGGAAGAGATTCTCTGTTAGGTGAATCTTCAAACGGGACACTAAAGTCTGTAACAAGAAAAATAATAATATAAAGAGGTTTATCGGGTTTCCATTGTGTTGCGAAACTACAAATATTGCCAAAGTTTAAACACTGCAGTTCACTTCTGTAGGGCTAACCTTGTTAAATTTCAAAATTATGTTCTCTCGATTCCTTCCTTTCAGGAATATGCAACATCCCCAGTAGTTTTTAGAACGTTATCTTAGGGCCACAATCTTGATCAATTAATACAATTATGCCTCAGCTCTTGGAATTGGTTATCATAATTTTCTCGATAAAATAACGACTTTGCGCCCCAGGTATCACTTACGTTAGCATTAAGCAGCGTTGAGCAAGGCTACACGAAAATTTATTCGTTTTATTAAGAAAGCCTGAATGCTAGGGGATTCTAATATCAAAAGCATAGGACTGTGATGTTGGATCATTTTGGATTTTATGGAAACTTGCATGATTTACAGATCATTTTGGCATAATTAACAAATATTTTGAATATCTGAGAATCTACCCTTTCATTGCTTGGATATTGTCAGGTGAAATCTTCCTTCTGGTATCTATGGAGGCTCCACTTGAGTATCTGGATTATTGGCCCATAGTTAAATCGATAAGATGTTAACTAGTAATATGCACATAATCTTATTTAGTATATGTGTTTTCACCGGGCGCGTCTCTGCATTGCATGGGAGTTTCCTTGCCTTCTCATTTTTTTTTTCGATTTCGCAAGACGAGGCCCTTGCTTGGAATCTATTTTGTCATAAGATTGGTTGGAGGTCTGCAAACATTAAGAAGTTTATGAAGTTTCATGGGCATATCACATTTTTAATGTCACTGCTTTTTTCAAGAGCAAATTGTCCTCGGTACCTACGATTCCACATATAAAGAATCATTGCATCACATTTCTGAAACTCCAGCGATTTCTAGCACTTCAGGCTACAAAAACGTTATATACACTAATGACTAATTCCTGCAGCCGGCCCACCGCCTCAAGAAGGGGCGCCTAGCCAGTCTCGAGATTTAGGTCTCGGTTCCTAACTACGTATGTCAATCCATCTTGTATTACTTGTAACCTAACCCACTACATCGCCTATTTTCAAGAAGACTCGTTGTCATATATTCTATAAACAGCATCATGGCACGCTTCAACCAGTGGGAAAGTTCGCTTGTATTCGAAATCTAACTGTTCGTATTCTTTCTACTTTCTCACAAGTTCGGCTTGCTGCATCACAAGTCGCTGTTGGGACTTCGGATGGTCACCAACTTCAAACAAGATCCCTCCTCGAACCTGGCACTCAGACCTGTCCTTTATCCTATAAATTAGTTCCCCTCTTTGATTAATCGAAGCAGCCCATTAATGTTTCCATCAACACGGTTATACCTAAACCAATCGAAGATGGTTGGTCGACCCCTTCATCTTGAATGTCGACCATAATTGTCATTGGTCGAGGTGAATACTGCAATTCGTCAAGGACTAGAAAAGCCTCGCTTCGCCTTTTCAGTCCTTTTTCGGGTGGTTTTGACTGGTCTGATCGGATTCACCATTCCTTGACGGAAACCTGGCACATTTGTGCTTGTGGTTCAATTGGTTCACTGCGTTTACGAGGAATCGAAACTCCCTCTTCCGTTCACCGACGGTTGGTCGGCTTCACGAAGCGTTCTGGGTTGGAATAAAACGGCTGGCTCTCCCCGCTGACCAATTTATGTAACCAGTGGGATTTCGGAGGCCCAGCGGGCTCTCCAGCGCCTTTTGACGTTACGCCCCTTTAAATCAAAATATAGTTGATATAGCAACTCTAGAAATGGATCACTGAGCTTGAACTAAAAAGAGTCTCTGGCAGAATGGCCCCGAATAGCTTTCGAAGAGTTAAGCTTAGTTGCATCATTCTTCAATTTCACGATGAAACTTCCCCTATTGACCCTGTCCAAGCAAATTATAAGGAATTCGAGCAGCGATCCATTTCTATTCGCCTCTGTTTCTAATCGCGGGAAATCATGAAGATCTCGACCTTGGGGAAACTGGCATCATTGGTACTTTCATGCACCTATGGGACGTTTGACCAGAGCTGATCCCGGACAGGGTGGCTTTGTGCGATCTGCCTCTACTGAAACATGTTTCGCCACATTTTGCTGGTTACCAGTTGCGCGCTGCCACAATGCGGCCAATTGGTGTTCATGGCGGGCGGGATGTTAATAATTTATTCGAAGTTCGTGTCCTTCTTTTAATTGACCTTCGGGTTTCATTGCTCACAAAAGGGGTTTCACAAAATACTTATTCTTCTTAATATTTTCCCTCTATTTTGATCTTAGGGCCCTACTCAGTATTTCCTTTGAGTATTTCTCAGCACTTCCTCTCAGTGCTTTCTTTACTTTCGGCTTTCGTTATTTTCCCAACACGATCGTCTTTTGCTGTTGCGGGAAGTGACGAGTCGGATGATGTGTGACTTCCGGTTGCGTCGGAACCGATCGTTGATCACCGATCGTGGTCGTAGCTTCCAGAGGCTAAATCTTTTCTAATGTTCACAAACTACCAAAACCCTTTTATGGTACTGTTTGTTCGAGATTTATTAGTTAGAAACAATTAGGAATTACAAATTTGCGGCTCGTCCACTGAATTTTGTGATCTTTCGTAACCAGTTACATACATTAAATCCCTGAAGATGACCGGTCGTCATCTTTGATCTAAGTAAACGTGTTCAAAAACAGATTCGATTGGGTGGTCCTGAAAAAGACAGACTGTTTATTCGAGTTAGATTAGTTAGAAACCATTAGGAATTACAAATTTATGGCTTGTCCATTGAATTTTGTGATCTTTCATGACCAGATAGTTACATGTATTAAATCATTGAAGACGAGCGGTCGTCATCTGCGACGGCAGGTGACGAAGATTATGTAAATCGTGACGAGAACATGCAGAGTCAGGAAGTGGCGTAGCTGTAGGTACCCGTGATGTCGACGGTGCATTTGATCCGTCATTTTTAATTTTTGTAATCCGACAGCATATTCGATATCAGCAACCACAAAAAACCCTTTCACTAAGTTTTATACAAATCCGATGGAATCCGGACCATAAGCGTCGAAGCTTGAACGCGGAAAGCTGCTCAGTGTAAAGATGTCCGGTACATTAAGACGGACCTAAGGCCATTTATGGTTTAGAAAGCTATACCCATTTCATATGAATAAGACTACTTTTCGAACTCCACTTTTTATTACATGCATATTGTGAATTCTGCGGAATGAATTCGGAAGAAATTGAACACGCTATGATGTTGAAAATATGCACTTTAATCATGGCTCTACTACACGATTATATTTACCAATAGAATAGAGAACAAGATATTATACAGTCATTATCTCAGAAATAGTAACCTTTAAGCTTGTGCTTCTGCGGTATTTGCATATCATTAGAGCCAGTTTTAGGAAACAAACTCGTTAAAACTATTACCACATTTTAACAGTCAGTTAGTTTTCATCAAAATATGGTGCTTACATAGAAAATTTACATTGTGTCTACCTGACTTCTACAAAATGTGCTATCATTAGCCTCTATTTAAAAAAAAATTTTATCAGGTTCTTCGGGCAAGTCTGAGGAGGAGCAAACCAATTCTTTATAAGAATTTGGAACTAGAAAATGAAAAAAAATGTTTTAAATTCGTCAAACTTTTTTCTGGTAGAAATACTATCACGTGGCAGATTCTGCAAGAAATGGCTCATTCAAAGTTACACTCTTTTAATATGTGACTGTCCGCGAGATAAGGGAACTAATGCGTCAAAGATGAATTTTACAGGACGAGCGATTGTAGCAGACTCTGCAAGCCAGCATTTGTGTTGTGGGAACGCGTCAACAAAAAGAACCCCCTCCACTTACCACTACAATTTAGGCGCCATATCCGAGAGCTCCGCTTTCATCGGTGCACTCCGGCTTTACTCAGTAGTGGTCAGCCGTGGGGCTGGTTTTCGCAAGCCTCTCGTTGCATCTGCGCGTTTGCTTAATACTTCTATTTTTGCAGCTTAATAACAAAAAAAGTAATGAACGTAAACCAATTTTGATGATAGAAAATGAAACAGTAACTCAGAAACTATTATTATTTTATTATTATTATTATTATTATTATATTATTATTATTATCAGAAACTATTATTATTATTATTATTATTATCATTATTATTATTATTATAAATGGTTGGGACCGTTGCAACCCCTGACGCTTGGGTAATCCCGTTGCGTTGCTTATAAGCCTTAAGCGTGACTCCAAAGTCCTCTCCATAGGGAGAGGACCGCTGCCACACTATTGGCCGATATTTCA
>JAWWLR010000165.1:4965071-4976316 GCA_035041075.1 Acraspis erinacei | reverse complement strand
TTAAATTTGTTTAACAATGAAAAACATTAAATGCGGCAAATAAATTTCGTTTACAACTTTGTCCACCGTATTACTACACCTATGTCAATTCATCATGGCGGCCGACCTATGACATTCGAGAATTCAAAAATTGCTCATGCGTAAATATCTTTTTCGAAACTCGGGTGTATTGCGGGTTGCAAAATGGGGCTATTTCTTATACACGCAACAACCCTATGGCTACTAAAATCTTGTCCTTATTGTATTGTTAATTGAAGTTATTTTCTTTGCATAAAGAAAATTTATTTTTGACGCAAAATCGCCCTGTGACCTCGTAACTCGATGTTTGTAGCTATAAAAACATATGTAGACATGCATACATTCGTTAAGGATCCGATATCCGTGCTAGGTCTAAAAAGAAAATTTTAGAATTTGGTTAAATATAAGTGGACCTAATGTCCGTGCATAAGATTAAATTAATTGCTGCTAATGCGCACTAGCATTGGCTTGTACCAACCACCTCTGATCATTCGCAAACACATAAGCTCGCCTAAACGCCTTTCATAACGTTAGGACATTAATGATTTCATAAAACTTCCGTATATCTACCTTTTTCCTTATTCCAAAATTGAAGATCCATTGCTTTAAAAGAATGCACCAAAACAAAGTCAATTCGTTGAACAAAAACTGACGAGTGTTGATGATACTAAATACTTAAAAACACTTCTTAAATAGCGAGTTTTATTAATCAAAGAAAGTCCGAGATTAAATAAAACTCTTCAAGTTTATTAATTTTACTTAAAATATTTAATGAATAGTATGTATGAATTATTCAGCAACAATTCTAAATCCAAAAATTAATCACTTTATTTATATACAAAATTTGAGCAAATGGTTAGAAAAATCTTTTCTCTAGTCGCTCGTGATGATTCGAGAAACGAAAAAAATCGGTGAAGTCTCAGTTTGGGATACATGGCTCTTTGCTTTAGAGTTCACCGGCGTAAAACAAAAATAGCTCTTGACAAAAATCATTTTCCAATAATAAATCATAAATTTTGTTGTAAAAAAATGTAATTTTCATTTAGCATATTTTTTGTGCGAAAATACAGTCCACGATTACTGGGACGTTAGAAAAATCTTGTTGTCCCAAAAACTGCACCATTGAACAATAACTGAGTCAACATTAAGAAAAATTCAGAATCTGAATTTCCATTAATAGAATGAGAATAATGTGACTTTGGAGACGCACAACCTAGTCCTTTTAATCGATCGAAAAAATTTCAGTTATAAATATGGAATTATTATGTTAATAGACATAATTTGTAGTATTGATTAAGAGGAATTAAAAAAGTGGAAAATATGTTCACCTGCATGGAATACAACACAAGTGTCAACCGTTAAGGAAGTAAAAGAGAATTGGTTTCGGAGATACACCTATTATTTCGTTGGACACTTCTCCCGATGGAAAATTAGCACACTGAAAAAAAATAAATAATGCTCACGCTTTCGTTTAATTCAGAAAATATTAATTTTTCTCTATTCTTCTCTTCTTACCGTGATCCGTTAATACAGCATAACCTCAAATAGCCTCCGAAACGTTTGATTTTTTAACACACAATTTCGCAATTGTGTTTCAGAACAAGTATAAGGTAATTAAATTGTAAAGAAATCTTTCACTTTGCTTTCCAATTACTAAAAATAATTTAAAAATAATTTCATTCTCTGCACAAAGGCTGGGTTGAAAACGCGCGATTACTGGGACATGAAATAATTTTAAATCGCGATTACTGGTCCATCAGTGCATTTTGTTTTTTTATCAATTAAACTTTAAAACTAGCATTACGAATGTTCTAAACCACATTTTTAGAGTATTCTAGGAAGTTCCATGTTTTAATTAGTATCAAAACATCTTAAAGTCACGATAACTGAGACACTTACCTTACTCCTCATACTGTCATAAATATTAAAAGGCGAAAAATGACCATAAAAAATTGTTAAATCTAGCGAAAAAACGCTTTAATTCAGATTATTTTCTAGAGCAAAATAATCAAAAAATAAAACTTTGTGTAATAGAGAGTGAGTTAGGTGTAAAAAGAGACTTCCTCCTTCTCGGGTAAGACCCAATCACTCGTTCTTTTCTTGGATTATAAAGTGAACAGAAAAATTATAGTTTGTATTGAAAACTCGCCCGCTCTCGTAGGAACTCACGCATGGCCTCTTTCTCCTCGGCGTCCTAGCTTCATCGAGAACGGTAGGATAAGATTACAAAAATAAGGTAAGAGGAAAGCTGTATCATTATATCGAAAATTTGTACTCGAAATCTGTAATTGATTGAGGGAAACTTTTATCTTTCTTTGATGTAAGGAAACTTCGAATAAATGTTTCTTTAATTTGGAACATTGGGCCTATTTTGAACAATTCAAATACCTTCCCCGTTTAATTATTTAAAGGATAATAAGTAAAGTAGTGTATTCCAATGGGACAGTAAGGATTCGAACGAAATAGGGAAAAAAGAAATCCACAGTAAATAATTAAGGATTAACTTTCACAAGTTAGTCCACTTTCTATATCTTCTACGTGCTATATAATAATCCACATTCGTCATGTAGAGCTGCTTTAATTGATCTAACATAAATGTTTATAGATTAAAATTTTAGTACGGAACAAACTAAGTCGTCGATAAACAAAAACACTGTATATGTATATAGGGGTTGCTGATTATGAATATAAGGTCAAAAAATTCAAAATTGCGGGGCAAAAGTTCATATCTCATTTGAAGATATACGAAAGAAGCGTACGACCCGCGCGGTACAGCTCAAATATAGCAGACAATGGTAAAGTGAATACAATCATATTTAGCCTTCCTGGCTGGTAATAATTCGGTTTTATTAACTTCTTATGCCTTAAGAAATGTGCATGCTAAATATTAATGATTTTTTAAAAGTTTATAACTGTTACAAATTTTTGGTCCGCCATTTTGAAATTTTTACCTTAAATTCATAATCGATAACCCAAGTACACGTGTACAAAATGTGTTTGTTTTCCTAGGACTTAATTTATTCTAATTATTCCAGTTTTTATGTTCTCGTATGGCGTGCGTGCATTGAATGGCACAGCCGCGTCCTCATATGCCTGACTGGCGGGTTGCACGACGTGTGTCTCGCACGTCACGCGTGCCAGTGCGGGTATGGTGCGTGCACACATGTAAGATTGTTATAGGTTATAGAAATAATATTTTCGTTTATAATTATAAATAAAGAGCAGGTAATTTATCATGAACGTATTTTTTATTATAGGAGCAAGGAATATTAATAACATTTTAGTTTTCATCAGTAGTCATACACTATATCTATTATATATTAATGTAATAATATTTATTATGACAAAACTTAAGGATGTGATACTTGCGAGATTAGCAAATTTGTGTTTACAATAATAAATATTTTTCGTTGAAACTTTCTGAATTGTGTGAAACATAACAAAGGTACAGAGCCTATTTTCGGCCTGAATAATAAAAAAAATTATGACGTAGAACAGAAATTAACTATCTAGTCAAAAAGTCGCAAAACAAGCGAAACCGAACCCGAAGTTTGCAACAGTCGCGACGTGTCGGGCGAGTACCGTTTACCGACGTTGGCTGCGCCGTATATTATTCAAGGGATTTGTGCGTTTTTGAAATAACTCTTATTTCTACTTCAAAAAAATAAAAAATAAATATAATACTATTAAAAATTAAAGATGTGTTTTTTAAATTTCTTAACAAATTTTCTAAACAATGATTTAAAATTAGATTTTAAACTCAATTTAATATTAAAATTGAAATTAAAAGTACAAATTGAAGTTATAAAAATAAATAAATATATAAAGCGGAAATTACACTGAAAATTAATTTTTTTAATTTAAATAATTTCAAATTCAAAAATTTTGAAATATTATTTCAATACAAATTTAACATTTGTGGCTAATTGAAATTATTTGTACAATCGATTTAAGTTGGAAATTATGGTCTTAAAATAACTAAAATGCATTGTGAATTGAAATTTTACAATTTTGAATTCAATAATACTTACTAATTTCTAATTTATTCTTATTATAACAATCGATAATGTTTAAATTTGGGTCAAAAAACAATTTGTATAATACTAGTTAATTAACCTTTAAATATAGTAATTGTCAATATTTTTCTTAAATTGAATACAATCATAATAGTTTATATTATTATTATTAAGTAATATGCTTCTTACATATACATTTTGTATAAATGCTGCTTCTCACAAAGTGCGTTGCATGTGCCTCGCACATACGTGCCCCTCACGAAGTGCGACGCATATGTCTCGCACCCTGAATGCATCGCGTGCCTCGCATAATGTGCGATTAGCGTGCCCGGCACGTTTGCTATTTAGGATTTTTATAAAGTTTTCATGAAAAGAATGTCTGCTGCGAATATTGCTATAGGTTCTCTATCAAGAATCTTACTTTCATCTAAATCTAATGCATGGCAAACTAAGGTTACTCTTTTTTCTTAGCTTCACGTTTAGTGTTCTTTTTTACGCAAGAGAAGTCTGAGGATTAAGGTACTATGATTTAGTCGAGAAATTGCAGTCCTCCTGCTTTTGCGGTAATACTAGACTTATCAACATACACACCGAATTTTGCCCTCCGCTTAGAGACATGTAGATTACAGTTACCTCACGATATATTTAAGTCAGCGCTAGGATGGTTGTCGAGGTTGCCGGATATGCCTCGTGATACGTATCCCTAAAGTTTTCTTTCTTAAACTGAAAGCATTGTCCTTAAAACCTTTTCACATCTTAAACTCTCTTCGCACTTTCAATCATATATGCATCTTAGATTACCTATTTATATAACTTCTATTAATGGTCTTCTTAGCCTTCTAGGCTATATCAGGAGTTCTATACGTTTTTGAGCATATAAATTTACGTATGACCCTGCTAGACGCTGCCCGATATGCAACCTGTCTGTAACAGAGGATCTTCATTATTTGCTAGCTACTTTTCCTGCCTACTCTGATTCAAAATATCAATCTTAGGTCACCCAGCATCCACGAAGTCAATAGTTAGTATTGGCTGAGTCTTCGAAACTCTAATTTTCCACGCGAGCTGCGAAAAGCTGCATTGCACGTCCGTCAGATTCTACAAAGTAGAGTGTTTGTTCTGGAGACGTGATACTTTTGATAACCTCAAACCATTTCTTCCATGTAGATTTTTTTCTAATCTAATTCATTCTATTCTAATGTTCAATCTGGCTGCATATGATTACATTTGGTTTATATTTGTACAGTACCCTCCCACCTATCGCGAAAGTCTAGGACTGGGATTCGCGTTGCGTGGATACCCCCACTACATCAAAAATCTTTATCGCCTTGCGCTTTACCCTCATATCTGATTGGTTTAGAAAATCGAATCTATTCAAAAAGGATAAGTTTAAAATTTGACAGTTGAGGAAACGAGTAGCAGATAAAATTAAGAGGTTCTTATTTTAAATTTACATACTAAACCTAAAATCGTTATGGTTTATTACAAGCTTTATTTTAAAAAAATGTGAACTCTGGACTCGATATTCATGTAAGTGTTTTCACATAAAACAATTTGGGCTTAATTTATATTTGTCTAGAATAGATACTCAGGAAGTGGGATTAAAAACTGTAATTTGAGATACCAGCATAGTTTTTCAAAAGCCCGATAGTTCAAATACATAGCACATGTAGTCCAGGAGTTTAAAATATATCTATCTCGGGGAAGGATGTCTAAGAACTTAAGTTTGAGACATTGGGACGTTCTAAAAATTGAACCTAGTGTTCCAGGTGTTGAAATTAAGACCTGGATTACCAGGTTTAATTTTTAAAAAATTTCGAGGCCTGACTGATATTCCACCATTGCCCGTGAATAACCATCTTAAGCTAATCCATCGCAATTTTGTAGTTTTCAACACTATATTGTGTCCCTCATTTTTAACTTTAACATTTTGGCTCCATATTCGTAATCGGCCACACCAAAAACCACAAAATGACAATTTTTAGTCAAATTCAGTACAATTTTCTTCTCCTATCACATTAGTTCAACCATTTTAGATATTTCAATTTTCGCTCCAGATTAATAGTCAGCGAATTCCAAAACACATAAGTAACCATTTTCAGAAAAATGTACGAATTTAAACATTTTTGTTAAAAAATCGAGGTCGCTTGGACTGGGACGTTTATTTTCAGAAATATTGGAATAATCAGCTGCCACATAACTGGTGGCCATCTGAGATTTTTTATTTCCGCTAATAAAGAATATTACATAGTGCTATAAGATAAATTAGTTTATCGGGTCAATTTAAAGAGGCTTTCGTTATAAATAACAGAATAAACTATTTTTGTCTAATTTATCCAGTTGCCATCTTGGATCTTTAGAATTACGTTTTTAGCATAATTTCTAAATGTAAACTTAGTTCTTTTTTCATGTTTGAGGGGCTTCCGTGCAAAGATAGGTAAATTGATATATACATGTTTCCAATTTGAATGGCAGCTATTTTGGCTAATTTCAAAAATTAAATTTTTTAGTACCAGTGCTTACTTTGTAGCCATGAAAAAGATTTTTTCACAAAGATGGGCCCATATTTAGTCAAAATAAAAAATAATATTCCTGGACAAAACTTATGTGTCAGCCAGTTTTTAAACTTCGAAAAAGTTCATTTTTACACTTATAGCAACAATTGCAGTGAAAAAAAGTGTTTGTTATTATATTTTTTGCTTTGAACCACGTCAAGGTCTTTATTCACAATCACCGTGTTATTAGAAATTAACTCTCCATAAAAAGTTAGCGTTGCAAAATTTGCTGAATTATTATTAGTTCTAAACGCATCCACACTTTCAGATTAAAAGTAATCTAAGGTTGCTGTAGATTTCAGTAAATTTAAGTGGACGATGCTTAAGTCACATTAAATATTGATCTGCCCGTAAAGAAGTGTCTAATACTACTTGTAATGTAATATTCTTCTTTTACACAAATATACTTATTTGCCACCTATTCAGAAAATCCTCGTCGCCTTTTCTCGTCGCCATGTTTTTTTAAAAATTAGTATATAGCTTAAAATAAATATATTTGCATTTAAAAACTCTTTTTTTAGTAGTGTCTTTGGAAAAATTACATTGTTCAACAATAAATTATCTACTCTTTACATTGGTGAAAGAAAATGTGGTTTAAATACTTTATTTTGGAGAAAATTAAATAATACGTTATTAATATATGAAAACATTACAATAACCTTGAGTTGTTCTAAATTAAATAAAAGCCTAGAGACTTCAGAAACATTTATTTATATAATCAAATTGGTTATCTCCCAGTGGGCACAAAATTATAAAAATCCCTAGAACATCCCTGCGACGATCCTAGGACGTCCTATGTAAGTCTCAACAACGTCTCTAAGACATCCAATGTCCTAAAGATGTCCTATAGATGTCCTAAAGATGTCTTAAAGACATAAACGTTCTTGGGACATCTTTCGGACCGACATTAGACGTCTTACCATCATCCCTGGGATGCCCAAAAGACATGTTATAAAATACCTCTTAGGGATGTCCCAAAGACGTCTCTAGGACATCCTTAATTTTTTTTACCACTGGGCTATTTATACACTTTATGTTAAAATTATAAAAACCATTTAAATCTGGCTTTTAGGAAGACTCTACTTAACTTCTAATAATATATTTGTACTTTTAAAAAAGTAAAATATTTAATTGAAAATTTTTCCATAACATCAAAAATATGACTTAGGAGTTATGAGTACTTTATAAGTTCAAAATATGTATAGTGTATTTTTTGAAGCAAGTAAAGAAGTTCAAAAGGGTTAACGTAATATTTCTTTGTAAAATGCATCCAAAGTAATTTATTAATCCTCAATTAGAATTTTCGAGTAACGGATGCAAAAATAATCCGTTTTTTTAAATTCAACTATTCTAATCGAAAATTCATCATTTTAGTTGTAAATTTATCTTTTTTTGCATTAAAACTCAACTATTCCAGTTAAATATTCAATTATTTCAGTAGAAAATTCGTCTTCTGTTGAGAATTAATTTTTAAACTAAAATTTATTTTTCTAACTTAGAAATTTATTTGTTTAAATTTTGGTTGACAATTTATATTTTTTAATTTAAAATGCATGTATTTGATTAAAAATTATTTTTTATTTAACCGGAAGCTGTAGATAACGACGCCTTTCAAGGATCTGTAATTTTCGCCATTCTATTTAATAAAATCGGGAAAGATTTCAAATTTCTTAAGTAAGAGGAGTAATGAAATTCGGTTATATTAAGCTAAGGTTCTATTTGAAATTAAGATGCGCTCTAGAATTATATTTGATTATTCTTCAATAATAAGTAAGATAATTACTAGTATGATTCAAAAACTTAAATTACTTTAAATTCAAAATCACTTTTTTGTAATGCAGGTCTTCTTAAAGTTATTAAAGAAATGTATGGTATAACATTTATCAGTGCAGTAATTACTTATTATTAATTCATTTTCGGTAATTTCAGTGATTTTATTTTAAGTCGCATTGTCGGAAATAAACAAAAATTTACATTTTAAAACTCGACAGAGATAAGATTAGCCATTGTGACAAACCAAAATGATTTATTTCTCTGAACTCAGCATTCATAACACCTTTTGATTAAAATCAAATTTTTTGTATCTGTCCCTCCAATGCCTTATGTTAAGATTAGAAAAATTACATTTCGGCACTTCTCAATCATTATTTATTGTAAATATTAAATCTGAATACTTATATAATTCAAAATTTGCGTGCTAACAGTGACCAATCGGGTTGTCGGTGCGACGCAAGCGCAGTTTAAAAAGTTCCCAAGATTGGGAACACAGCCGATGAATTACGACGAAAAGTTCTTTGCATATTAATATACCTTTATGTTGACAACTTTGCTACATAACCAGCAAATTATATTTATCAGGTCTTTATATCTATTTCATTTTGGGTAATATTTTTAAATATAATTATCTTCATTAAGTTATGACCATCAGAGTACGATCACACGTGTGCTTTAAAGTAAAATTATGTTCTCAATTAAATAAAATGTCGAAGTGGGCAAAGTGAAGAATGGGTTCATTATAAATATGCTCAATTAGAATTCAGATCCTTTCAAACCCCAAGTGTGATACCATTTAGAGCTAATTTATCGTGTTGTGTTCTTTTTCAGCAAGTAGGGTTCATTTATGTTGCAGCTCCTTTAGAACCAAAAATGGGTTCCAATGGAAATCTCAGTTTTTTCTGTGATTTTTACACATAAACTTCTACAGTTTAACTCGTGTAGAGTTGTCAAATATGGTTTGTTTACCCCGCACAATATCTCTTTACCTAAAAACAGTTCGATTTTCTATTTTTATTTGCTTCTAATGCAAGTTTTATTTTCAATCTTTAAACTATCTTGCCGATAGCTACCGCTGGTTAGCGTGGCAGAAATAGTAGTGCACGAATTTGATCACGCCCTACATGCCATATGCTATTTCTTTCGTTCTCGTCGTCGATTCTTCTCAATTTTGAACATCTGATAAGTGCCAGAGTTCTGTGTAAAAAATAAGTGTGCAGATGTTTCTCAAGAACAATTCTTCCATCTGTAGTTCTTAGACGGCCTGGCCCCTTTGACGCACTGCAGTTAAGCCAATAAAGAACAGGAATCCATTCTATACTTGCAGCAGTGTAGAATGGGCGGCCAAAAAGGTTTTATATGGATACAGAGCGGCAAGTGGTAAAGATTGTGACAGAGTATATCCTTATCACCCGTTACTTAAAACTGCCTGTTCCCAGGAAATTCTAAATTTACCGCAAGAGCAATCAATCAAAACAAAAAAAGACGCTATGTCCATGCGAAGAGTTAAAACAAGGTTTACCATCTTAGAACACCACCAGGAAACACTCTCGGTCTTATATCTTATTAATTTTACTTATTCTTGTACTATTCTACTATTCTTTCATACTTTCTGCCTGAACCAAACATGTCAACGAAGAGGAGCATACGAAATCATATTCGAATCCGGGAACAATTCCCGCGTCAATCGAACTAGAAGCTGCGACCGTCCGGATGATCGTCACAATCGTGCAATAGAGTCTCCGCCTCTGTATTAAATCTCTGGCATTGGAGTGTTACGCAACTGGCTTAATTAAACATTCACTATTTTTATCTACAAATTGAATAAGCCTAATGCATTCCAAAGGCTAGAAATATTTAATTGTGACTATGAACCGGGGTGCATTTACGAAAATATACGAGTCTGCGAACTCGACTCACTTGTGATATCTGTTTACGCGATCCTGGTGACGGCTCTCATTGGTAGACTAACGTCGTCTAGTAAATCTAGAGTTTCATAGATAAATTTTGAACCCGGCTGCATGAAAAACCCGTAGGCGTGATTTTTCGTATACTGGTAAACTCAGTGGTCGAACAGGCATTAGTCCGAATCAAATTACTAACGTAAATAAAAACTAATCTGGAAAAGTAAAAAAATTAAATCTAATCATGATTGTTCTCTTACAGTTTGCAAATTGGTAACTGAAGGCTTGGTAGGAATATTTGGACCAGCCAATTCCTACACACGTGATATTGTTTCGAGCATAACTTCAAAATTTCATATACCTCACATTGAATACACATATCGCCGAACCGAAGAATTAAAAATTTGGTCAAATGAAGTTAATGTATATCCAGATAATAAGTACGTTGCTAAGGTGAGTTAATACTTATAATTTTTTTAATGCTTATTCTCGCGTAAAACCGGTTTTTGACCATCAGCCACGGCCTAAGTTAAGTGCTTATGAGATAAAGATCCAGAAATTCACAATGGTTAGAAAAGTCTTTTAGCATTGTATTACACATGGAATTATCTATAGTATCAATACTTTCAGTTGTGTCATTGTTAAGGTCTCTGCTTTCAGAGTAGTGTCTGATAGTTGGCTCATCCTGAGAATACAAGAACCAGGTCTTGAGAGCTAGAGCATTTCGAACTGCACAATTTGAATTCAAGCATTGAGGGTGGTGGTGATTGCATCTTTTTGAAACCATGCTGTACAGTTTTTTCAGCGAGGGACAGCCCAGATCTTCCACATTGTTCACATTTTGCACGTACTGACCCAACCATTTTTTCTTTTCGAGTCCTTTCACGTAGACTGCACGAGCACCACCGATTGTATCTCGGATTATAACCCTCACTTCTTTATAGGGTATGTCACAAGAGGTAGACAATTAAAGTCTGTT